>JAECWM010000118.1:0-10000 GCA_018150695.1 Drosophila oshimai | reverse complement strand
GGCGCGTGGCACTTTCGCGGCAGACTAAGACGTGTTTCGCGAGTCGACCGATCCGTTTAAGTTCTCGCCAAAGACTAACTTAAATACCCGGCATCCGTTTCCTTGTCGCCTAAAGTTTCGATTCTGCTGCATCCTCTGCCGGCGTCTGCGCAGTTTATTCGTCTCCCTCGCGCCTGCGTATTCAGCCGCAGGTGGCCCTTGCGCTAGCTTTGTTTCGCTCTTGGCGTCGGCAGCTGCGCGGGTGTCTAGCCTTCCCCGTCGCCCCTTTGCCATGCCTTTGCATGTGCGCAGTGGAATTTTCCTATGGCGTGTTCGGTTGGTCTTCCATTCTCGTCGCTTAGGTCCCGTTAGTTTTCCGCGATTCCTTGTCCACGCTGACTGCCTAGAGATGGCCTGCCTCCACCTTCGCACCTAGTGGTGGTCCATTTATACTATCGCGATACCTAATAGTACCTAGTAGTACTCAATTTTAATGGTAGTAAAATTAAAAATGGGTTTAACAAATATAACTAGTAATAAGAAAAATATAGTAATAAGAGACATGGTCGAAAATTGTATGGCCCGTTTTCGGGTCGTTACAAAATGGAAAACCTTGGAATTACTTAGCTGGTGGAAAACGATGAGAAGGTATTTTTGAAAAATCCTTTTTTCTTATTTTTTAAATAAAAAAGATTTTTTGTAAACCACGGAAGCTTGGAAGTTGGAGAAATAGTAACTTCGGGGACAAATGTATCCAGGGCGGAGAGAATAGAAACGTAGAAAGCATGAACGGCAGAACCAATATTCTGAATTGCATATAAAAATGACCAGTCGATCCCCGAAAGGTGCAAATTAAGACCGTTAAAATCGGTTTTTCTGAAACAGTTTGTAGGGCACGCAGTTACTGAATCGGAACTTGGGCTAGAAAACTCAACAGAAATAGATAGGGTTGGGTGATAAGGATCTTCCGGAAGGGATATCGGATTAGCTCTCTCGCTTACAAACATCAGGTCAAGAAGTCTGTCACGGCTTTTTTTTACGGAGTTGATTCCCTTCGATAAAATCATGGTTACTGTTTGGTAATAAAAAGTTTGAATTATCGCAAGGAATCCATGAAACGAGTGGAAGGTTAAAGTCACCCATTACAATGAGGCTGTCAGCGCAACCTAAGGCTGACATCAGAAGTTTAATGGCAGAAAGGTGGCTTGAATAAACGGTAATATTGGAAATAGGAGGGATGTACGAGCAAGTCAGGAAAATAAAAGCAGCACCGACGCGGACTTTCACTGCAATAAATTCAATTCAATCATTGTTGACGTAGGGAAACAACTCAGAGAAAACATCGTTTTTAACTGCAAAAAAGGACGGTCCCTTCTATAAAAGGTAAGCTTATGAATAAAAATTTCATGATCGGAGACGGAAGAATTAAGCCAGGTTTCGGTTTAAGCGATTGCACCAAAGTCAAAGGCAGCACTGTTAGTATGAATTTGACAAAGTTTACCCAAAAGACTGCTTACGTTTGGTTTGTGGATAATATTTTTTTTTTTTTTTTTTTACATATGCATTTTATTTATTGGATCTTCTCGGAATTGAGACTAACAATAAGTATATAAAATCTTAAATTAAAAAGCTATCTGACAGTCACGATGACTGTCGCAAGACTAAAGAACTCTAATAACTATTGCTGAGCTGGAAGGTCATTACGTTGCAATCGGGTCCGGTTGGAAACCCTGGCTAGGCCCCTGGCGAGCTGGTTTGGATGAGAAGTTAGCTTGGATAATATATTATTAAGTTTTTTGGACCGGTAATTTTGGAACTCGGGTGAGAAATATGTTATTAAGTTTTTTGGATCGGTAATTTTGGATCTCGGGTTAGAATCTTTTTGCAAAAATTCATGAACTATATTGTGTTTAGGCCATATTGTAGGTTTAAGAGCTCGGGTTAAAAGAGGAGCTGGAAGAAATATTTTAAATGAATAAATTTTGCGCGTATGGTTAATATTAAATTTGATCACAATAAAATTATCGGGGGTAACTTCGAGTTTAGAGCATAAATGTTTTTTGACGGCATCGGGTGTAGCATCAGGAACAAGATGGGACACGAAAATAGCTCTGCGAGGACTGATAGCCCTTATTTGTGATCCAGAAGACCGTGAGGGAGGCGGTATTCTCATAAGAGGTGGATTCACAAGGGCAGAGGCAGAGGAACTCGCAGCGGCGTCATATCGTATCCAATTGGGCGGAACCAGAAAAACGCCAGTTTGTCGCCGTACGTTAGAGCGACAAACAGGGCCAAACAACAGTTTATTAGCATGAATCAATAACTTAGAGTAATAAGTATCGATTTTTTAAGCTTTTCGTATAATTTTTTTCCAAACCACATACTATTTATTGTATGTCTCTAAGTTTTAAATACCTAAAAATTTTCTCTATAAAAAAACCAAAAAGCAATCGTATGTGCCATGGAAAAAGCTTATAAGAAACGCTTAAAAAATCGCAGTTAATTACTTAAAAGATGCCAAGTGAATTAAAAAATGTCTTTATGGAAGCTGTGGTCAATTTCAGACTGGCCATTGGCTGGTATTCCGTTTTTAGACTTTAAAAATTTGATAAATTGGTCAACAATGGTCTGACCTAAGACAATATTTTTTTTATTCATGCTAATAGAGTCTTTCGTTAACAAGATATAATTGTTTTTGAGTAAACCTTCTTTTGCGATTCTTCGGCAAACGAGTGGTCATATTTTCAAATTAAGTATGGGGTAATATATGGGCTAATCCTGCGTTGCGGACGTTACATTTGTACGCAAATTTGCTTGTTAAAATTGACACAGCTGCCGTTGACGTGGGTATATTTTCATGAAATATTTGCCATATGCAGTTTCTTGAGTGCACTTTAAAACTTATTTTAAAACGAGAGGTTAACTGTTTTTGAAAGAAAGTTATGCTTGCTCAAAGTTCCGTTGCGGACGTTACAAAAAATGGAAGTAAAATTTGAGGTTTGTGTGCATTTCCACATTTTTTAGCGAATTAAGAATAGTTAACCAAAAAAGTAAGATAACTAATAATGAAGTGTAATGTATGACCATATCAATGCAGCTTAAAAAAGAAAGATACCTAGTTCCGTCAATAAAAATAATCTTAATTTAAATTTGTTGCGGACGTTACGTTGCGGACGTTACACTTCTTCCATCAAGCTAAAAAAGGTGATTATCTATACTTTTAGCCACGATTTGATAGTTTTTTTTAACTTGAGAAAATAGTTTAATATGTAAACGACACTTTGTGAACAAAATGTTATCACACATTGTCATTCTAGTAGGATAAAATGACAAATGAAAACAGGTCTAAAAAACAGACAAAAATACAAAAAAAAAATACTTTTTGCTAATATTAATTGGTTGTACCAAAAAAAATATTACATTTTTTTCTCCATTGCTTAGACAAGTTTAGTTCCTATGATTTAGGAAAAAAAATTGACAAAAAACCATATAGAAATATGTTTTTTTTTAGCTTTTTTTGTTTGTCGGGCTGGTTTCAAAATTCTCGGATTAGCCCATATAACTAGTGATGTGCCCAATAATCTATAGAGACCTATAAGATTTAAAAAAAAAGGGGTGTGGCCGGGTAATAGCCCGTTCCATAATAATGGAACGTCACATATACAAAAGAAAAAGGAAAATAAAACCACCACTATTAAAACACAAAGCGAAAAAGCCAAAAGCAGACAAAATGCTCAGCAGACCAACATTTTCAAAAACGGACAGAATTAGGATAAAATCCTCCTATAATTTGTTTATATATGTGAGGACAAGTCCAAACTCAACATACTGTTGCAATATGTTGGGTATAATTTGCGAATTCCGTCCTTTTTTTGGAGTTTTTGGTCTGCAGGGCTGGTCGACAAACAGCTTCTTCTGATTCACTTGGCTCGCAGAATATGATCTCGTCATATTCTGATAATGGTTTCTATGGATCGTTTGTAGCCCATTTTGTTATCTTCAATATAAGTTAGTTTTGGAACCGATATCTCCGAGTTAACCCTTATTTTACGGACATTTTGTGTCTTCTGCTGCTCAGTAAAAATTTGGTTTGGGAGCAATTTTGGCCATTATCTACGCCTGATTTTCTTTAACGAAGCGTTTGATTATGGATTTATCCTTATTGGTGCCAAAGTTAAACATTTCAGCAAAATTCCGTTAAGTTTTTTTATTTTTTGTATGCAAAAAGACCAATATTCAAACTTGAATAGCCGTGTGAGGAGGAATTTTTGTTAATCATAAATAAATATTTTTTCCAGTGTAATCCAAATATATT
This sequence comes from Drosophila oshimai, assembly GCA_018150695.1. NCBI lineage: Eukaryota > Metazoa > Arthropoda > Insecta > Diptera > Drosophilidae > Drosophila > Drosophila oshimai. Next base: position 5,706 of record JAECWM010000118.1, on the reverse strand, counting down.
TAGTCAAAAATATAATAGCTGATACCTTGTTCAACAGGATAGAAGACGAAAAAGTTATCTAATAATCACAAATCACGAAATAATGGTACCCAGAGTTCCTGTACAAAATAAGCTTCGACATGGAAACAGTCAACAAATTTTGTTTTTTTAGTTTTTAGTGTTATTTTTTAAAATAGACTAACAGTAAATGTTCTTAGTTGATATTAGGACACTGCTTAAAAAAAGAGCGTATACATTTTTTGGATATCCTAGAAGCAGTGTCGATTTAAAGTTTCAGTTTATTCATGTACGAAATAAGCTTCGAGCGACAATCACAGTTAGACAAAACAGAGGGAAGATTATTTAGATAAATGGAAAACAATAAGGGACCAAGGACTGAACCTTGAGGAACACAACGACGAGTTTGTAAAAAGGACGAAGTAGTAGTTACAGATACAACAGGTTGTTGACGACTAACAAGATACGAAGACAAAAGTTTAACAGCAAGATTCGAAAAGTTATACACTATAAGCAGTTTAGTGCAGAGAATGTCTAAATTAACTGCGTCAAAGGCCTTACTGAAGTCAAGTAAGGTTAATAAAGTGACTAGGCCTGAGTTAAATTTTTTTTAATGACCTTAGTAATTTTTAGAATCGCATTCGAACTACTCTTTCCGCTTCATAGCGGAAGATTGAAGATTATTTAGGAGTTTGTTTTGGTGCATAACCATATATCCTTTAATTTGCGTTGCCATTAGCTGCTCAGATTGGAATTACATTGGTTATCTTTCACATGTCTGGGAATGTTGACTGCGTGAAGTCAGTGTAAAAAATGTGCGTTATAAACGGAAGAAGTCGAGGATTCAGGATTTTTAGAAAGTTCGGGTTAATTTCGTCCAGACCAGTTGCATTCGACTTTATTTTAAGAATGGATTCAAGGATATCACATTGGCTGACACAAACAAAATGAAAACTAATATCACAGTGGTTATCAGGTACGGCATTCAGGTACAGGTTGCATAAAACCTCAGGTGCAGAGGCATTCACAAACTGGTGATAAAGAGTATCAACATTTACCACCGTTTTAGAGGTTGATACTGTTTCCCTATACGAAGGATTTTTATAGTGTTCCCTGTCCCTTAATTGGATATTTCAGATTCAAATTTTTGGCAAAAGAAATTTCTTTTGGCTGCATCTAACAGTTGTTGCACATTTTTCTTAATGTTTTCAGTCCCAAACCGTTTCCATTTTTTGTATACTTGGTTCCTGTTTTCGATTGCACGTTTAATGAATGAGTCCCAAACCAGGGTTATTGGCCAGTTAAGATTCGCTTCTTGCGTAACCAATCAGTTTTATGATAAAACTTTTATCATACAGTTACAGTAAATAAGATTCAAGTGTCACAAGTTGTGAGTTTACTGTTGGTAGGGTAAATATATCATTAAAATTGTACGAAAACCACTCCTGGTCAAGAAGATTATAGTCAGGGTTTCTTATGTCCCTAAAGATTAAATTGTAGTTAATGTGGTCAATGTGATAACTAAATCATATTTCATAAACATAAGGTCATGTTTAGAAAAGTTCGGGACGGGAAGTGGGTCACGCAAAGGGATAACAGACAATTTGTTTGCAAAGAATACAGCCAAAAAGGTATTAGCAGCTTCTATAACCAATTGGTTATAACCAATTTTTAGATAAATGAAAACTAGTTTTGCCATAAGTTTAAGGCGCGTATATCTATAAAGCTGTTACTCAGATTAATTTGATATGGATTGGATATGTATTAACTACCATTGATTTAAAAATTTTTAATTAAGCATACACTAAAAAAAAGGGGTGTGTCCAGCCTACGCACTAAAGTGAACACTGAAGTGAAACACACAAGCAAGCGCATTCTATTTTTAGATTTTTACGCTCTCAACTTTGTGCGAGCGCGCTGAGAGCGAAGAGAGGAAATAAGAGTTCAGAGAGAACGTTCGTCAGCGGTTAGGGAGGGACAGGGGAATAGACAATTTTCGTGACGGTCATGAATCGGTTTTACTCCGTCCCCGAAAATCCAAAACGCGCCTAAAGAAGTTTCACTTAAAAAAAATTTTAATTTTTACCTAGAACAAAAAAGTTAATTAATTAATTTCGTAAAACCCGCAAACTAGTCAAACAATTGAAAACCGTGACATACTACGTTAAAGGGCTTCCCAGTCGGAAGTGGAACGCATCCATAAGGGGTGATGGATCCCAGTCGGAAGTTTTGGTGCGGTCGGCGTTCGGCATGCATCCGGAACGCATCCCGATCGCATCTTTTTCCACAGTAAAAAATGCGATGCAATTGGACAGCATCCAGTGAGCATGCTGGATGCAACCCAAGTCATCACTCCCCTATAGCTTCTTTTGGAAGGCAAAAAAGGTGCGGTCCGTGCAATCGTAGCTTCTCTTACGACGCAGCCGAACCCTTGCCGAAACCCGAACGCTTGCCGATCGTTCGTTTTTTTTTTTCGATCGGTGCAATTATAGATTCCATCGGAACGCATCTGGAACGTATCCATGGCATGCGAAATATGAAATGAAAGTCTATAGAACGGTGGTCTTGAAAAACAAATGAAAAGAACAAAAGAGATATTGCAAGAACGCGCGCTGTTTTTTCGTTTCTTATGCATTTCTTTTTCACTTGCTTTTGGAACTTGACCAGTTAAGTGTAATTTTTTACGGTTAAACCAATTTTAATCGTTTTATTTGTTTATAATTCTTTAAAACAAACCAAGTGCTCTTCTTTGCCAAGTAAGTATAGTGCGGTGATTAGTGAAAATAAAAAATAAACAATATTATCTTTTGACGAGGTAAAATATCAATAACCAAACAAAAATAATTTTGTGTGTGTACTGTAATAAAGAAAGTGCTTTTAAAATAATTCTTACTCGGCCACTCATCACATTGTTTAAGGTTTTAACCTATGTACAGTGTTCTTACGTACCTTTAGTGTGCCGAATAAGAATTTATCACAACATTATACAAACTAATTATTGTTTTTATTTTTTGTATGACCTCATGGATGGATTTTGACTATGGAAGAACTTCAACATCAAAAACAATTGTAAGTATTAAATTTAATTTTTATTTTTGTGTAATTAAGGTGCGGTTTCTCTCTTTTTGTTCTCTGTTTGTTTTCGTTTCTGTTTAGGCTGGACCTAAATCTAAACATTTCTGGACTTGAGGTTGAAAACCGACGGCAAAAATGAACAAAGGACTGGACAAGGACAACGATTTTGAGGATAATGGCGAAGTAGTAGATTAAGTATAATTAACTTTAGTATAATTTAATTAAGTATAATTTTATTTTAGTTTGTTTGAAAATATTGAAAAGATTAAAAAAATTAAAGAATGAATAATGAAATTAAAAAAAAAACACATTTTTAAATCGACTACAACTAATTTTTTCACTCGTGAAAGTCGCATCCAGAACACTCCAAAATATACGTTCCGGAACGCACCTTTGGAACGCATCCAGAACACACCAAAAGATACGTTCCGGAACGCACTTTTTGGAAGGGAAAATGGAAACCAATCCCGAACGTTTCCCGAAGTTGCACACATGCCCGATGCATGAAAAGGGAGCGCTCCAGGGAGCGATGAATCGGATAGCATCCGGCGTGTTCCGCTTTGCTGTAAAAAGGAAGCGAGAAAGTCATCGATCGGGCATGCATGCATGCATGCTTCGGATGCTATCCATCACCCCTTATGGATGCGTTCCACTTCCGACTCCAAAGGTGCGTTCCGGAACGTATATTTTGGAGTGTTCTGGATGCGACTTTCACGAGTGAAAAAAATTAGTTGTAGTCGATTTAAAAATGTGTTTTTTTTTTAATTTCATTATTCATTCTTTATAATTTTTTTAATCTTTTCAATATTTTCAAACAAACTAAAATAAAATTATACTTAATTAAATTATACTAAAATTAATTATACTTAATCTACTACTTCGCCATTATCCTCAAAATCGTTGTCCTTGTCCAGTCCTTTGTTCATTTTTGCCGTCGGCCTAAACAGAAACGAAAACAAACAGAGAACAAAAAGAGAGAAACCGCACCTTAATTACACAAAAATAAAAATTAAATTTAATACTTACAATTGTTTTTGATGTTAAAGTTCTTCCATAGTCAAAATCCATCCATGAGGTCATACAAAAAATAAAAACAATAATTAGTTTGTATAATGTTGTGATAAATTCTTATTCAAAAGTTCATTACAGTACACTACACAAAATTATTTTTGTTTGGTTATTGATATTTACCTCGTCAAGAGATAATATTGTTTATTTTTTATTTTCACTAATCACCGCACACTATACTTACTTCAAGAAGAGCACTTGGTTTGTTTTAAAGAATTATAAACAAATAAAACGATTAAAATTGGTTTAACCGTAAAATTACACTTAACTGGTCAAATTCAAAAAAAAAGATGCAAAACGAAAAAAATGCGCGTGTTCCTGCAATATCTCTTTTGTTCTTTTCATTTGTTTTTCAAACCACTGTTTTATAGACTTTCATTCATATTGCATGCCATGGATACGTTCCAGATGCGTTCGATGGAATCTAAATTGCACCGATCGAAAAAAAACACGATCGGCAAGCGTTCGGGTTTCGGCAAGGGTTCGGCTGCGTCGTAAGAGAAGCTACCCAGTCGGAAGTTTTGGTGCGGTCGGCGTTCGGCATGCATCCGGAACGCATCCCGATCGCATCTTTTCCACAGTAAAAAATGCGATGCATTTGGACAGCATCCAGTGGGCATGCTGGATGCAACCCAAGTCATCACTCCCCTATAGCTTCTTTTGGAAGGCAAAAAGGTGCGGTCCGTGCAATCGTAGCTTCTCTTACGACGCAGCCGAACCCTTGCCGAAACCCGAACGCTTGCCGATCGTTCGTTTTTTTTTTCGATCGGTGCAATTATAGCTTCCATCGGAACGCATCTGGAACGTATCCATGGCATGCAAAATATGAAATGAAAGTCTATAAAACGGTGTTTTTGAAAAACAAATGAAAAGAACAAAAGAGATATTGCAAGAACGCGTTTTTTTCGTTTCTTTTGCATTTCTTTTTCACTTGCTTTTTGGAATTTGACCAGTTAAGTGTAATTTTTTTCTGTTAAACCAATTTTAATCGTTTTATTTGTTTATAGTTCTTTAAAACAAACCAAGTGCTCTTCTTGCCAAGTAAGTATAGTGCGGTGATTAGTGAAAATAAAAAATAAACAATATTATCTCTTGACGAGGTAAAATATCAATAACCAATCAAAAATAATACTGTAATAAAGAAAGTGCTTTTAAAATAATTCTTACTCGGCCACTCATAACATTGTTTAAGATTTTAGCCTATGTACAGTGTTCGTACGTACCTGTAGTGTGCCGAATAAGAATCTATCACAACATTTTACAAACTAATTATTGTTTTTATTTTTGTATGACCTCATGGATGGATTTTGACTATGGAAGAACTTCAACATCAAAAACAATTGTAAGTATTAAATTTAATTTTTATTTTTTGTAATTAAGGTGCGGTTTCTCTCTTTTTGTTTTCTGTTTGTTTTCGTTTGTTTAGGCTGGACCTAAATCTTAACATTTCTGGACTTGAGGTTGAAAACCGACGGCAAAAATGAACAAAGGACCGGACAAGGACAACGATTTTGAGGATAATGGCGAAGTAGTATACTTAGTATAATTAATTTTAGTATAATTTAA
>JAECWM010000117.1:0-87005 GCA_018150695.1 Drosophila oshimai | reverse complement strand
CTGCTCGACCGGCGGCTGACTTGGGTTGCGACAGCGGGGCGGGGTGTGCCTGGCCTCCGTCGAGATCAACTGCAAATAAAAAAAAAATATAAAGGCCGGCGGGCGGTTCTGGTGACCATCTTCACGAGGCGGCCGACTGAGCTCACTTACCGCACGGGCGCTGCTCGACCGGCGGCTGACTTGGGTTGCGACAGCGGGGCGGGGTGTGCCTGGCCTCCGTCGAGATCAACTGCAAATAAAAAAAACATATAAAGGCCGGCGGGCGGTTCTGGTGACCATCTTCACGAGGCGGCCGACTGAGCTCACTTACCGCACGGGCGCTGCTCGACCGGCGGCTGACTTGGGTTGCGACAGCGGGGCGGGGTGTGCCTGGCCTCCGTCGAGATCAACTGCAAAAAAAAAAAAAAAACATATAAAGGCCGGCGGGCGGTTCTGGTGACCATCTTCACGAGGCGGCCGACTGAGCTCACTTACCGCACGGGCGCTGCTCGACCGGCGGCTGACTTGGGTTGCGACAGCGGGGCGGGGTGTGCCTGGCCTCCGTCGAGATCAACTGCAAATAAAAAAAAACATATAAAGGCCGGCGGGCGGTTCTGGTGACCATCTTCACGAGGCGGCCGACTGAGCTCACTTACCGCACGGGCGCTGCTCGACCGGCGGCTGACTTGGGTTGCGACAGCGGGGCGGGGTGTGCCTGGCCTCCGTCGAGATCAACTGCAAATAAAAAAAACATATAAAGGCCGGCGGGCGGTTCTGGTGACCATCTTCACGAGGCGGCCGACTGAGCTCACTTACCGCACGGGCGCTGCTCGACCGGCGGCTGACTTGGGTTGCGACAGCGGGGCGGGGTGTGCCTGGCCTCCGTCGAGATCAACTGCAAATAAAAAAAACATATAAAGGCCGGCGGGCGGTTCTGGTGACCATCTTCACGAGGCGGCCGACTGAGCTCACTTACCGCACGGGCGCTGCTCGACCGGCGGCTGACTTGAGTTGCGACAGCGGGGCGGGGTGTGCCTGGCCTCCGTCGAGATCAACTGCAAATAAAAAAAATAATATAAAGGCCGGCGGGCGGTTCTGGTGACCATCTTCACGAGGCGGCCGACTGAGCTCACTTACCGCACGGGCGCTGCTCGACCGGCGGCTGACTTGGGTTGCGACAGCGGGGCGGGGTGTGCCTGGCCTCCGTCGAGATCAACTGCAAATAAAAAAAAACATATAAAGGCCGGCGGGCGGTTCTGGTGACCATCTTCACGAGGCGGCCGACTGAGCTCACTTACCGCACGGGCGCTGCTCGACCGGCGGCTGACTTGGGTTGCGACAGCGGGGCGGGGTGTGCCTGGCCTCCGTCGAGATCAACTGCAAATAAAAAAAAACATATAAAGGCCGGCGGGCGGTTCTGGTGACCATCTTCACGAGGCGGCCGACTGAGCTCACTTACCGCACGGGCGCTGCTCGACCGGCGGCTGACTTGGGTTGCGACAGCGGGGCGGGGTGTGCCTGGCCTCCGTCGAGATCAACTGCAAATAAAAAAAACATATAAGGCCGAGGCCGGCGGGCGGTTCTGGTGACCATCTTCACGAGGCGGCCGACTGAGCTCACTTACCGCACGGGCGCTGCTCGACCGGCGGCTGACTTGGGTTGCGACAGCGGGGCGGGGTGTGCCTGGCCTCCGTCGAGATCAACTGCAAATAAAAAAAACATATAAAGGCCGGCGGGCGGTTCTGGTGACCATCTTCACGAGGCGGCCGACTGAGCTCACTTACCGCACGGGCGCTGCTCGACCGGCGGCTGACTTGGGTTGCGACAGCGGGGCGGGGTGTGCCTGGCCTCCGTCGAGATCAACTGCAAATAAAAAAAAAAACATATAAAGGCCGGCGGGCGGTTCTGGTGACCATCTTCACGAGGCGGCCGACTGAGCTCACTTACCGCACGGGCGCTGCTCGACCGGCGGCTGACTTGGGTTGCGACAGCGGGGCGGGGTGTGCCTGGCCTCCGTCGAGATCAACTGCAAATAAAAAAAACATATAAAGGCCGGCGGGCGGTTCTGGTGACCATCTTCACGAGGCGGCCGACTGAGCTCACTTACCGCACGGGCGCTGCTCGACCGGCGGCTGACTTGGGTTGCGACAGCGGGGCGGGGTGTGCCTGGCCTCCGTCGAGATCAACTGCAAATAAAAAAAAAACATATAAAGGCCGGCGGGCGGTTCTGGTGACCATCTTCACGAGGCGGCCGACTGAGCTCACTTACCGCACGGGCGCTGCTCGACCGGCGGCTGACTTGGGTTGCGACAGCGGGGCGGGGTGTGCCTGGCCTCCGTCGAGATCAACTGCAAATAAAAAAAAACATATAAAGGCCGGCGGGCGGTTCTGGTGACCATCTTCACGAGGCGGCCGACTGAGCTCACTTACCGCACGGGCGCTGCTCGACCGGCGGCTGACTTGGGTTGCGACAGCGGGGCGGGGTGTGCCTGGCCTCCGTCGAGATCAACTGCAAATAAAAAAAACATATAAAGGCCGGCGGGCGGTTCTGGTGACCATCTTCACGAGGCGGCCGACTGAGCTCACTTACCGCACGGGCGCTGCTCGACCGGCGGCTGACTTGGGTTGCGACAGCGGGGCGGGGTGTGCCTGGCCTCCGTCGAGATCAACTGCAAATAAAAAAAACATATAAAGGCCGGCGGGCGGTTCTGGTGACCATCTTCACGAGGCGGCCGACTGAGCTCACTTACCGCACGGGCGCTGCTCGACCGGCGGCTGACTTGGGTTGCGACAGCGGGGCGGGGTGTGCCTGGCCTCCGTCGAGATCAACTGCAAATAAAAAAAACATATAAAGGCCGGCGGGCGGTTCTGGTGACCATCTTCACGAGGCGGCCGACTGAGCTCACTTACCGCACGGGCGCTGCTCGACCGGCGGCTGACTTGGGTTGCGACAGCGGGGCGGGGTGTGCCTGGCCTCCGTCGAGATCAACTGCAAATAAAAAAAAAACATATAAAGGCCGGCGGGCGGTTCTGGTGACCATCTTCACGAGGCGGCCGACTGAGCTCACTTACCGCACGGGCGCTGCTCGACCGGCGGCTGACTTGGGTTGCGACAGCGGGGCGGGGTGTGCCTGGCCTCCGTCGAGATCAACTGCAAATAAAAAAAACATATAAAGGCCGGCGGGCGGTTCTGGTGACCATCTTCACGAGGCGGCCGACTGAGCTCACTTACCGCACGGGCGCTGCTCGACCGGCGGCTGACTTGGGTTGCGACAGCGGGGCGGGGTGTGCCTGGCCTCCGTCGAGATCAACTGCAAATAAAAAAAAACATATAAAGGCCGGCGGGCGGTTCTGGTGACCATCTTCACGAGGCGGCCGACTGAGCTCACTTACCGCACGGGCGCTGCTCGACCGGCGGCTGACTTGGGTTGCGACAGCGGGGCGGGGTGTGCCTGGCCTCCGTCGAGATCAACTGCAAATAAAAAAAAAACATATAAAGGCCGGCGGGCGGTTCTGGTGACCATCTTCACGAGGCGGCCGACTGAGCTCACTTACCGCACGGGCGCTGCTCGACCGGCGGCTGACTTGGGTTGCGACAGCGGGGCGGGGTGTGCCTGGCCTCCGTCGAGATCAACTGCAAATAAAAAAAAAAATATAAAGGCCGGCGGGCGGTTCTGGTGACCATCTTCACGAGGCGGCCGACTGAGCTCACTTACCGCACGGGCGCTGCTCGACCGGCGGCTGACTTGGGTTGCGACAGCGGGGCGGGGTGTGCCTGGCCTCCGTCGAGATCAACTGCAAATAAAAAAAAACATATAAAGGCCGGCGGGCGGTTCTGGTGACCATCTTCACGAGGCGGCCGACTGAGCTCACTTACCGCACGGGCGCTGCTCGACCGGCGGCTGACTTGGGTTGCGACAGCGGGGCGGGGTGTGCCTGGCCTCCGTCGAGATCAACTGCAAATAAAAAAAAAACATATAAAGGCCGGCGGGCGGTTCTGGTGACCATCTTCACGAGGCGGCCGACTGAGCTCACTTACCGCACGGGCGCTGCTCGACCGGCGGCTGACTTGGGTTGCGACAGCGGGGCGGGGTGTGCCTGGCCTCCGTCGAGATCAACTGCAAATAAAAAAAAACATATAAAGGCCGGCGGGCGGTTCTGGTGACCATCTTCACGAGGCGGCCGACTGAGCTCACTTACCGCACGGGCGCTGCTCGACCGGCGGCTGACTTGGGTTGCGACAGCGGGGCGGGGTGTGCCTGGCCTCCGTCGAGATCAACTGCAAATAAAAAAAAACATATAAAGGCCGGCGGGCGGTTCTGGTGACCATCTTCACGAGGCGGCCGACTGAGCTCACTTACCGCACGGGCGCTGCTCGACCGGCGGCTGACTTGGGTTGCGACAGCGGGGCGGGGTGTGCCTGGCCTCCGTCGAGATCAACTGCAAATAAAAAAAAAACATATAAAGGCCGGCGGGCGGTTCTGGTGACCATCTTCACGAGGCGGCCGACTGAGCTCACTTACCGCACGGGCGCTGCTCGACCGGCGGCTGACTTGGGTTGCGACAGCGGGGCGGGGTGTGCCTGGCCTCCGTCGAGATCAACTGCAAATAAAAAAAAACATATAAAGGCCGGCGGGCGGTTCTGGTGACCATCTTCACGAGGCGGCCGACTGAGCTCACTTACCGCACGGGCGCTGCTCGACCGGCGGCTGACTTGGGTTGCGACAGCGGGGCGGGGTGTGCCTGGCCTCCGTCGAGATCAACTGCAAATAAAAAAAAAAAAATAAAGGCCGGCGGGCGGTTCTGGTGACCATCTTCACGAGGCGGCCGACTGAGCTCACTTACCGCACGGGCGCTGCTCGACCGGCGGCTGACTTGGGTTGCGACAGCGGGGCGGGGTGTGCCTGGCCTCCGTCGAGATCAACTGCAAATAAAAAAAAAAATATAAAGGCCGGCGGGCGGTTCTGGTGACCATCTTCACGAGGCGGCCGACTGAGCTCACTTACCGCACGGGCGCTGCTCGACCGGCGGCTGACTTGGGTTGCGACAGCGGGGCGGGGTGTGCCTGGCCTCCGTCGAGATCAACTGCAAATAAAAAAAACATATAAAGGCCGGCGGGCGGTTCTGGTGACCATCTTCACGAGGCGGCCGACTGAGCTCACTTACCGCACGGGCGCTGCTCGACCGGCGGCTGACTTGGGTTGCGACAGCGGGGCGGGGTGTGCCTGGCCTCCGTCGAGATCAACTGCAAATAAAAAAAAACATATAAAGGCCGGCGGGCGGTTCTGGTGACCATCTTCACGAGGCGGCCGACTGAGCTCACTTACCGCACGGGCGCTGCTCGACCGGCGGCTGACTTGGGTTGCGACAGCGGGGCGGGGTGTGCCTGGCCTCCGTCGAGATCAACTGCAAATAAAAAAAAAACATATAAAGGCCGGCGGGCGGTTCTGGTGACCATCTTCACGAGGCGGCCGACTGAGCTCACTTACCGCACGGGCGCTGCTCGACCGGCGGCTGACTTGGGTTGCGACAGCGGGGCGGGGTGTGCCTGGCCTCCGTCGAGATCAACTGCAAATAAAAAAAACATATAAAGGCCGGCGGGCGGTTCTGGTGACCATCTTCACGAGGCGGCCGACTGAGCTCACTTACCGCACGGGCGCTGCTCGACCGGCGGCTGACTTGGGTTGCGACAGCGGGGCGGGGTGTGCCTGGCCTCCGTCGAGATCAACTGCAAATAAAAAAAAAATATAAAGGCCGGCGGGCGGTTCTGGTGACCATCTTCACGAGGCGGCCGACTGAGCTCACTTACCGCACGGGCGCTGCTCGACCGGCGGCTGACTTGGGTTGCGACAGCGGGGCGGGGTGTGCCTGGCCTCCGTCGAGATCAACTGCAAATAAAAAAAACATATAAAGGCCGGCGGGCGGTTCTGGTGACCATCTTCACGAGGCGGCCGACTGAGCTCACTTACCGCACGGGCGCTGCTCGACCGGCGGCTGACTTGGGTTGCGACAGCGGGGCGGGGTGTGCCTGGCCTCCGTCGAGATCAACTGCAAATAAAAAAAAAAACATATAAAGGCCGGCGGGCGGTTCTGGTGACCATCTTCACGAGGCGGCCGACTGAGCTCACTTACCGCACGGGCGCTGCTCGACCGGCGGCTGACTTGGGTTGCGACAGCGGGGCGGGGTGTGCCTGGCCTCCGTCGAGATCAACTGCAAATAAAAAAAAACATATAAAGGCCGGCGGGCGGTTCTGGTGACCATCTTCACGAGGCGGCCGACTGAGCTCACTTACCGCACGGGCGCTGCTCGACCGGCGGCTGACTTGGGTTGCGACAGCGGGGCGGGGTGTGCCTGGCCTCCGTCGAGATCAACTGCAAATAAAAAAAAACATATAAAGGCCGGCGGGCGGTTCTGGTGACCATCTTCACGAGGCGGCCGACTGAGCTCACTTACCGCACGGGCGCTGCTCGACCGGCGGCTGACTTGGGTTGCGACAGCGGGGCGGGGTGTGCCTGGCCTCCGTCGAGATCAACTGCAAATAAAAAAAAACATATAAAGGCCGGCGGGCGGTTCTGGTGACCATCTTCACGAGGCGGCCGACTGAGCTCACTTACCGCACGGGCGCTGCTCGACCGGCGGCTGACTTGGGTTGCGACAGCGGGGCGGGGGGTGTGCCTGGCCTCCGTCGAGATCAACTGCAAATAAAAAAAACATATAAAGGCCGGCGGGCGGTTCTGGTGACCATCTTCACGAGGCGGCCGACTGAGCTCACTTACCGCACGGGCGCTGCTCGACCGGCGGCTGACTTGGGTTGCGACAGCGGGGCGGGGTGTGCCTGGCCTCCGTCGAGATCAACTGCAAATAAAAAAAAAACATATAAAGGCCGGCGGGCGGTTCTGGTGACCATCTTCACGAGGCGGCCGACTGAGCTCACTTACCGCACGGGCGCTGCTCGACCGGCGGCTGACTTGGGTTGCGACAGCGGGGCGGGGTGTGCCTGGCCTCCGTCGAGATCAACTGCAAATAAAAAAAAACATATAAAGGCCGGCGGGCGGTTCTGGTGACCATCTTCACGAGGCGGCCGACTGAGCTCACTTACCGCACGGGCGCTGCTCGACCGGCGGCTGACTTGGGTTGCGACAGCGGGGCGGGGTGTGCCTGGCCTCCGTCGAGATCAACTGCAAATAAAAAAAACATATAAAGGCCGGCGGGCGGTTCTGGTGACCATCTTCACGAGGCGGCCGACTGAGCTCACTTACCGCACGGGCGCTGCTCGACCGGCGGCTGACTTGGGTTGCGACAGCGGGGCGGGGTGTGCCTGGCCTCCGTCGAGATCAACTGCAAATAAAAAAAAAACATATAAAGGCCGGCGGGCGGTTCTGGTGACCATCTTCACGAGGCGGCCGACTGAGCTCACTTACCGCACGGGCGCTGCTCGACCGGCGGCTGACTTGGGTTGCGACAGCGGGGCGGGGTGTGCCTGGCCTCCGTCGAGATCAACTGCAAATAAAAAAAAAACATATAAAGGCCGGCGGGCGGTTCTGGTGACCATCTTCACGAGGCGGCCGACTGAGCTCACTTACCGCACGGGCGCTGCTCGACCGGCGGCTGACTTGGGTTGCGACAGCGGGGCGGGGTGTGCCTGGCCTCCGTCGAGATCAACTGCAAATAAAAAAAAACATATAAAGGCCGGCGGGCGGTTCTGGTGACCATCTTCACGAGGCGGCCGACTGAGCTCACTTACCGCACGGGCGCTGCTCGACCGGCGGCTGACTTGGGTTGCGACAGCGGGGCGGGGTGTGCCTGGCCTCCGTCGAGATCAACTGCAAATAAAAAAAAAACATATAAAGGCCGGCGGGCGGTTCTGGTGACCATCTTCACGAGGCGGCCGACTGAGCTCACTTACCGCACGGGCGCTGCTCGACCGGCGGCTGACTTGGGTTGCGACAGCGGGGCGGGGTGTGCCTGGCCTCCGTCGAGATCAACTGCAAATAAAAAAAAAACATATAAAGGCCGGCGGGCGGTTCTGGTGACCATCTTCACGAGGCGGCCGACTGAGCTCACTTACCGCACGGGCGCTGCTCGACCGGCGGCTGACTTGGGTTGCGACAGCGGGGCGGGGTGTGCCTGGCCTCCGTCGAGATCAACTGCAAATAAAAAAAAAACATATAAAGGCCGGCGGGCGGTTCTGGTGACCATCTTCACGAGGCGGCCGACTGAGCTCACTTACCGCACGGGCGCTGCTCGACCGGCGGCTGACTTGGGTTGCGACAGCGGGGCGGGGGTGTGCCTGGCCTCCGTCGAGATCAACTGCAAATAAAAAAAAAAAATATAAAGGCCGGCGGGCGGTTCTGGTGACCATCTTCACGAGGCGGCCGACTGAGCTCACTTACCGCACGGGCGCTGCTCGACCGGCGGCTGACTTGGGTTGCGACAGCGGGGCGGGGTGTGCCTGGCCTCCGTCGAGATCAACTGCAAATAAAAAAAACATATAAAGGCCGGCGGGCGGTTCTGGTGACCATCTTCACGAGGCGGCCGACTGAGCTCACTTACCGCACGGGCGCTGCTCGACCGGCGGCTGACTTGGGTTGCGACAGCGGGGCGGGGTGTGCCTGGCCTCCGTCGAGATCAACTGCAAATAAAAAAAACATATAAAGGCCGGCGGGCGGTTCTGGTGACCATCTTCACGAGGCGGCCGACTGAGCTCACTTACCGCACGGGCGCTGCTCGACCGGCGGCTGACTTGGGTTGCGACAGCGGGGCGGGGTGTGCCTGGCCTCCGTCGAGATCAACTGCAAATAAAAAAAAAATATAAAGGCCGGCGGGCGGTTCTGGTGACCATCTTCACGAGGCGGCCGACTGAGCTCACTTACCGCACGGGCGCTGCTCGACCGGCGGCTGACTTGGGTTGCGACAGCGGGGCGGGGTGTGCCTGGCCTCCGTCGAGATCAACTGCAAATAAAAAAAACATATAAAGGCCGGCGGGCGGTTCTGGTGACCATCTTCACGAGGCGGCCGACTGAGCTCACTTACCGCACGGGCGCTGCTCGACCGGCGGCTGACTTGGGTTGCGACAGCGGGGCGGGGTGTGCCTGGCCTCCGTCGAGATCAACTGCAAATAAAAAAAAACATATAAAGGCCGGCGGGCGGTTCTGGTGACCATCTTCACGAGGCGGCCGACTGAGCTCACTTACCGCACGGGCGCTGCTCGACCGGCGGCTGACTTGGGTTGCGACAGCGGGGCGGGGTGTGCCTGGCCTCCGTCGAGATCAACTGCAAATAAAAAAAAAACATATAAAGGCCGGCGGGCGGTTCTGGTGACCATCTTCACGAGGCGGCCGACTGAGCTCACTTACCGCACGGGCGCTGCTCGACCGGCGGCTGACTTGGGTTGCGACAGCGGGGCGGGGTGTGCCTGGCCTCCGTCGAGATCAACTGCAAATAAAAAAAAAAACATATAAAGGCCGGCGGGCGGTTCTGGTGACCATCTTCACGAGGCGGCCGACTGAGCTCACTTACCGCACGGGCGCTGCTCGACCGGCGGCTGACTTGGGTTGCGACAGCGGGGCGGGGTGTGCCTGGCCTCCGTCGAGATCAACTGCAAATAAAAAAAAAAATATAAAGGCCGGCGGGCGGTTCTGGTGACCATCTTCACGAGGCGGCCGACTGAGCTCACTTACCGCACGGGCGCTGCTCGACCGGCGGCTGACTTGGGTTGCGACAGCGGGGCGGGGTGTGCCTGGCCTCCGTCGAGATCAACTGCAAATAAAAAAAAACATATAAAGGCCGGCGGGCGGTTCTGGTGACCATCTTCACGAGGCGGCCGACTGAGCTCACTTACCGCACGGGCGCTGCTCGACCGGCGGCTGACTTGGGTTGCGACAGCGGGGCGGGGTGTGCCTGGCCTCCGTCGAGATCAACTGCAAATAAAAAAAAAACATATAAAGGCCGGCGGGCGGTTCTGGTGACCATCTTCACGAGGCGGCCGACTGAGCTCACTTACCGCACGGGCGCTGCTCGACCGGCGGCTGACTTGGGTTGCGACAGCGGGGCGGGGTGTGCCTGGCCTCCGTCGAGATCAACTGCAAATAAAAAAAACATATAAAGGCCGGCGGGCGGTTCTGGTGACCATCTTCACGAGGCGGCCGACTGAGCTCACTTACCGCACGGGCGCTGCTCGACCGGCGGCTGACTTGGGTTGCGACAGCGGGGCGGGGTGTGCCTGGCCTCCGTCGAGATCAACTGCAAATAAAAAAAAAACATATAAAGGCCGGCGGGCGGTTCTGGTGACCATCTTCACGAGGCGGCCGACTGAGCTCACTTACCGCACGGGCGCTGCTCGACCGGCGGCTGACTTGGGTTGCGACAGCGGGGCGGGGTGTGCCTGGCCTCCGTCGAGATCAACTGCAAATAAAAAAAAAACATATAAAGGCCGGCGGGCGGTTCTGGTGACCATCTTCACGAGGCGGCCGACTGAGCTCACTTACCGCACGGGCGCTGCTCGACCGGCGGCTGACTTGGGTTGCGACAGCGGGGCGGGGTGTGCCTGGCCTCCGTCGAGATCAACTGCAAATAAAAAAAACATATAAAGGCCGGCGGGCGGTTCTGGTGACCATCTTCACGAGGCGGCCGACTGAGCTCACTTACCGCACGGGCGCTGCTCGACCGGCGGCTGACTTGGGTTGCGACAGCGGGGCGGGGTGTGCCTGGCCTCCGTCGAGATCAACTGCAAATAAAAAAAAAATATAAAGGCCGGCGGGCGGTTCTGGTGACCATCTTCACGAGGCGGCCGACTGAGCTCACTTACCGCACGGGCGCTGCTCGACCGGCGGCTGACTTGGGTTGCGACAGCGGGGCGGGGTGTGCCTGGCCTCCGTCGAGATCAACTGCAAATAAAAAAAAATATAAAGGCCGGCGGGCGGTTCTGGTGACCATCTTCACGAGGCGGCCGACTGAGCTCACTTACCGCACGGGCGCTGCTCGACCGGCGGCTGACTTGGGTTGCGACAGCGGGGCGGGGTGTGCCTGGCCTCCGTCGAGATCAACTGCAAATAAAAAAAAAACATATAAAGGCCGGCGGGCGGTTCTGGTGACCATCTTCACGAGGCGGCCGACTGAGCTCACTTACCGCACGGGCGCTGCTCGACCGGCGGCTGACTTGGGTTGCGACAGCGGGGCGGGGTGTGCCTGGCCTCCGTCGAGATCAACTGCAAATAAAAAAAACATATAAAGGCCGGCGGGCGGTTCTGGTGACCATCTTCACGAGGCGGCCGACTGAGCTCACTTACCGCACGGGCGCTGCTCGACCGGCGGCTGACTTGGGTTGCGACAGCGGGGCGGGGTGTGCCTGGCCTCCGTCGAGATCAACTGCAAATAAAAAAAAACTATAAAGGCCGGCGGGCGGTTCTGGTGACCATCTTCACGAGGCGGCCGACTGAGCTCACTTACCGCACGGGCGCTGCTCGACCGGCGGCTGACTTGGGTTGCGACAGCGGGGCGGGGTGTGCCTGGCCTCCGTCGAGATCAACTGCAAATAAAAAAAAAAAATATAAAGGCCGGCGGGCGGTTCTGGTGACCATCTTCACGAGGCGGCCGACTGAGCTCACTTACCGCACGGGCGCTGCTCGACCGGCGGCTGACTTGGGTTGCGACAGCGGGGCGGGGTGTGCCTGGCCTCCGTCGAGATCAACTGCAAATAAAAAAAAAACATATAAAGGCCGGCGGGCGGTTCTGGTGACCATCTTCACGAGGCGGCCGACTGAGCTCACTTACCGCACGGGCGCTGCTCGACCGGCGGCTGACTTGGGTTGCGACAGCGGGGCGGGGTGTGCCTGGCCTCCGTCGAGATCAACTGCAAATAAAAAAAAACATATAAAGGCCGGCGGGCGGTTCTGGTGACCATCTTCACGAGGCGGCCGACTGAGCTCACTTACCGCACGGGCGCTGCTCGACCGGCGGCTGACTTGGGTTGCGACAGCGGGGCGGGGTGTGCCTGGCCTCCGTCGAGATCAACTGCAAATAAAAAAAAAACATATAAAGGCCGGCGGGCGGTTCTGGTGACCATCTTCACGAGGCGGCCGACTGAGCTCACTTACCGCACGGGCGCTGCTCGACCGGCGGCTGACTTGGGTTGCGACAGCGGGGCGGGGTGTGCCTGGCCTCCGTCGAGATCAACTGCAAATAAAAAAAAACATATAAAGGCCGGCGGGCGGTTCTGGTGACCATCTTCACGAGGCGGCCGACTGAGCTCACTTACCGCACGGGCGCTGCTCGACCGGGACTTTGGAGCGACCGGTGTGGCACTACTTCTCCAACGGCGTGCTGGTTACCTGGCTGTGCGCCATCCTACTTCAAGCTGATGTGGACCGTGGACTGCAGGAGTTGTCCGCCGCCAATATGCGGGCAAGCGAGCGTTTTTGGCGATCGCCGTCGTGCGGCGGCTGACTTGGGTTGCGACAGCGGGGCGGGGTGTGCCTGGCCTCCGTCGAGATCAACTGCAAATAAAAAAAAACATATAAAGGCCGGCGGGCGGTTCTGGTGACCATCTTCACGAGGCGGCCGACTGAGCTCACTTACCGCACGGGCGCTGCTCGACCGGCGACTTTGAGCGACCGGTGTGGCACTAGTTCTCCAACGGCGTGCTGGTTACCTGGCTGTGCGCCATCCTACTTCAAGCTAAATGTGGACCGTGGACTGCAGGAGTTGTCCGCCGCCAATTCACAAGCGGCCGACGTTTTTGGCGATCGCCGCGTGCCCGGCGGCTGACTTGGGTTGCGACAGCGGGGCGGGGTGTGCCTGGCCTCCGTCGAGATCAACTGCAAATAAAAAAAAACATACAGGGCGGCGGGCGGTTCTGGTGACTATCTTCACGAGGCGGCCGACTGAGCTCACTTTCCGCACGGGCGCTGCTCGACCGGCGGCTGACTTGGGTTGCGACAGCGGGGCGGGGTGTGCCTGGCCTCCGTCGAGATCAACTGCAAATAAAAAAAAACATATAAAGGCCGGCGGGCGGTTCTGGTGACCATCTTCACGAGGCGGCCGACTGAGCTCACTTACCGCACGGGCGCTGCTCGACCGGCGGCTGACTTGGGGCGACAGCGGGGGGGGTGTGGCTTTAAGGCCTCCGTCGAGATCACCTGCTAATAAAAAACTGTATAAAGGCCGGCGGGCGGTTCTGGTGACCATCTTCACGAGGCGGCCGACTGAGCTTTTTCCACGGGCGACGCCTCGACCGGCGGCTGACTTGGGTTGCGACAGCGGGGCGGGGTGTGCCTGGCCTCCGTCGAGATCAACTGCAAATAAAAAAAACATATAAAGGCCGGCGGGCGGTTCTGGTGACCATCTTCACGAGGCGGCCGACTGAGCTCACTTACCGCACGGGCGCTGCTCGACCGGGACTTTGGAGCGACCGGTGTGGCACTACTTCTCCAACGGCGTGCTGGTTACCTGGCTGTGCGCCATCCTACTTCAAGCTGATGTGGACCGTGGACTGCAGGAGTTGTCCGCCGCCAATATGCGGGCAAGCGAGCGTTTTTGGCGATCGCCGTCGTGCGGCGGCTGACTTGGGTTGCGACAGCGGGGCGGGGTGTGCCTGGCCTCCGTCGAGATCAACTGCAAATAAAAAAAAACATATAAAGGCCGGCGGGCGGTTCTGGTGACCATCTTCACGAGGCGGCCGACTGAGCTCACTTACCGCACGGGCGCTGCTCGACCGGCGGCTGACTTGGGTTGCGACAGCGGGGCGGGGTGTGCCTGGCCTCCGTCGAGATCAACTGCAAATAAAAAAAACATATAAAGGCCGGCGGGCGGATCTGGTGACCATCTTCACGAGGTGGCCGACTGAGCTCACTTACCGCACGGACGCCGCTCGACCGGAACTTTAGAGCGACCGGTGTGGCACTTTCTCCAACGGCGTGCTGGTTACCTGGCTGTGCGCCATCCTACTGCAAACTGATGTGGACCGTGGACTGCAGGAGTTGTCCGCCGCCAATATGCGGGCAAGCGAGCGTTTTTGGCGATCGCGTGCGTGACCGGCGGCTGACTTGGGTTGCGACAGCGGGGCGGGGTGTGCCTGGCCTCCGTCGAGATCAACTGCAAATAAAAAAAACATATAAAGGCCGGCGGGCGGTTCTGGTGACCATCTTCACGAGGCGGCCGACTGAGCTCACTTACCGCACGGGCGCTGCTCGACCGGGACTTTGGAGCGACCGGTGTGGCACTACTTCTCCAACGGCGTGCTGGTTACCTGGCTGTGCGCCATCCTACTTCGAGCTGATGTGGACCGTGGACTGCAGGAGTTGTCCGCCGCCAATATGCGGGCAAGCGAGCGTTTTTGGCGATCGCCGTCGTGCGGCGGCTGACTTGGGTTGCGACAGCGGGGCGGGGTGTGCCTGGCCTCCGTCGAGATCAACTGCAAATAAAAAAAACATATAAAGGCCGGCGGGCGGTTCTGGTGACCATCTTCACGAGGCGGCCGACTGAGCTCACTTACCGCACGGGCGCTGCTCGACCGGGACTTTGGAGCGACCGGTGTGGCACTACTTCTCCAACGGCGTGCTGGTTACCTGGCTGTGCGCCATCCTACTTCGAGCTGATGTGGACCGTGGACTGCAGGAGTTGTCCGCCGCCAATATGCGGGCAAGCGAGCGTTTTTGGCGATCGCCGTCGTGCGGCGGCTGACTTGGGTTGCGACAGCGGGGCGGGGTGTGCCTGGCCTCCGTCGAGATCAACTGCAAATAAAAAAAACATATAAAGGCCGGCGGGCGGTTCTGGTGACCATCTTCACGAGGCGGCCGACTGAGCTCACTTACCGCACGGGCGCTGCTCGACCGGGACTTTGGAGCGACCGGTGTGGCACTACTTCTCCAACGGCGTGCTGGTTACCTGGCTGTGCGCCATCCTACTTCAAGCTGATGTGGACCGTGGACTGCAGGAGTTGTCCGCCGCCAATATGCGGGCAAGCGAGCGTTTTTGGCGATCGCCGTCGTGCGGCGGCTGACTTGGGTTGCGACAGCGGGGCGGGGTGTGCCTGGCCTCCGTCGAGATCAACTGCAAATAAAAAAAAAACATATAAAGGCCGGCGGGCGGTTCTGGTGACCATCTTCACGAGGCGGCCGACTGAGCTCACTTACCGCACGGGCGCTGCTCGACCGGGACTTTGGAGCGACCGGTGTGGCACTACTTCTCCAACGGCGTGCTGGTTACCTGGCTGTGCGCCATCCTACTTCAAACTGATGTGGACCGTGGACTGCAGGAGTTGTCCGCCGCCAATATGCGGGCAAGCGAGCGTTTTTGGCGATCGCCGTCGTGCGGCGGCTGACTTGGGTTGCGACAGCGGGGCGGGGTGTGCCTGGCCTCCGTCGAGATCAACTGCAAATAAAAAAAACATATAAAGGCCGGCGGGCGGTTCTGGTGACCATCTTCACGAGGCGGCCGACTGAGCTCACTTACCGCACGGGCGCTGCTCGACCGGGACTTTGGAGCGACCGGTGTGGCACTACTTCTCCAACGGCGTGCTGGTTACCTGGCTGTGCGCCATCCTACTTCAAGCTGATGTGGACCGTGGACTGCAGGAGTTGTCCGCCGCCAATATGCGGGCAAGCGAGCGTTTTTGGCGATCGCCGTCGTGCGGCGGCTGACTTGGGTTGCGACAGCGGGGCGGGGTGTGCCTGGCCTCCGTCGAGATCAACTGCAAATAAAAAAAACATATAAAGGCCGGCGGGCGGATCTGGTGACCATCTTCACGAGGCGGCCGACTGAGCTCACTTACCGCACGGGCGCTGCTCGACCGGGACTTTGGAGCGACCGGTGTGGCACTACTTCTCCAACGGCGTGCTGGTTACCTGGCTGTGCGCCATCCTACTTCAACTGATGTGGACCGTGGACTGCAGGAGTTGTCCGCCGCCAATATGCGGGCAAGCGAGCGTTTTTGGCGATCGCCGTCGACCGGCGGCTGACTTGGGTTGCGACAGCGGGGCGGGGTGTGCCTGGCCTCCGTCGAGATCAACTGCAAATAAAAAAACATATAAAGGCCGGCGGGCGGTTCTGGTGACCATCTTCACGAGGCGGCCGACTGAGCTCACTTACCGCACGGGCGCTGCTCGACCGGGACTTTGGAGCGACCGGTGTGGCACTACTTCTCCAACGGCGTGCTGGTTACCTGGCTGTGCGCCATCCTACTTAAACTGATGTGGACCGTGGACTGCAGGAGTTGTTCGCCGCCAATATGCAGGCAAGCGAGCGTTTTTGGCGATCGCCGTCGTGCGGCGGCTGACTTGGGTTGCGACACCGGGGCGGGGTGTGCCTGGCCTCCGTCGAGATCAACTGCAAATAAAAAAAACATATAAAGGCCGGCGGGCGGTTCTGGTGACCATCTTCACGAGGCGGCCGACTGAGCTCACTTACCGCACGGGCGCTGCTCGACCGGGACTTTGGAGCGACCGGTGTGGCACTACTTCTCCAACGGCGTGCTGGTTACCTGGCTGTGCGCCATCCTACTTCAAGCTGATGTGGACCGTGGACTGCAGGAGTTGTTCGCCGCCAATATGCAGGCAAGCGAGCGTTTTTGGCGATCGCCGTCGTGCGGCGGCTGACGGGGCTGACTTGGGTTGCGACAGCGGGGCGGGGTGTGCCTGGCCTCCGTCGAGATCAACTGCAAATAAAAAAAACATATAAAGGCCGGCGGGCGGTTCTGGTGACCATCTTCACGAGGCGGCCGACTGAGCTCACTTACCGCACGGGCGCTGCTCGACCGGGACTTTGGAGCGACCGGTGTGGCACTATCTCCAACGGCGTGCTGGTTACCTGGCTGTGCGCCATCCTACTTCAAGCTGATGTGGACCGTGGACTGCAGGAGTTGGTTCCGGGCCACCAATATGCGGGCAAGCGAGCGTTTTTGGCGATCGCCGTGCTCGACCGGCGGCTGACTTGGGTTGCGACAGCGGGGCGGGGTGTGCCTGGCCTCCGTCGAGATCAACTGCAAATAAAAAAAACATATAAAGGCCGGCGGGCGGTTCTGGTGACCATCTTCACGAGGCGGCCGACTGAGCTCACTTACCGCACGGGCGCTGCTCGACCGGGACTTTGGAGCGACCGGTGTGGCACTACTTCTCCAACGGCGTGCTGGTTACCTGGCTGTGCGCCATCCTACTTCAACTGCAAAAAAAATGTAAGGACCGTGGACTGCGGAGTTCTGTCCGCCGTCCAATATGCGGGCAAGCGAGCGTTTTTGGCGATCGCCGCTCGTGCGGCGGCTGACTTGGGTTGCGACAGCGGGGCGGGGTGTGCCTGGCCTCCGTCGAGATCAACTGCAAATAAAAAAAAAATATAAAGGCCGGCGGGCGGTTCTGGTGACCATCTTCACGAGGCGGCCGACTGAGCTCACTTACCGCACGGGCGCTGCTCGACCGGGACTTTGGAGCGACCGGTGTGGCACTACTTCTCCAACGGCGTGCTGGTTACCTGGCTGTGCGCCATCCTACTTCAAGCTGATGTGGACCGTGGACTGCAGGAGTTGTCCGCCGCCAATATGCGGGCAAGCGAGCGTTTTTGGCGATCGCCGTCGTGCGGCGGCTGACTTGGGTTGCGACAGCGGGGCGGGGTGTGCCTGGCCTCCGTCGAGATCAACTGCAAATAAAAAAAACATATAAAGGCCGGCGGGCGGATCTGGTGACCATCTTCACGAGGCGGCCGACTGAGCTCACTTACCGCACGGGCGCTGCTCGACCGGGACTTTGGAGCGACCGGTGTGGCACTACTTCTCCAACGGCGTGCTGGTTACCTGGCTGTGCGCCATCCTACTTCAAACTGATGTGGACCGTGGACTGCAGGAGTTGTCCGCCGCCAATATGCGGGCAAGCGAGCGTTTTTGGCGATCGCCGTCGTGCGGCGGCTGACTTGGGTTGCGACAGCGGGGCGGGGTGTGCCTGGCCTCCGTCGAGATCAACTGCAAATAAAAAAAACATATAAAGGCCGGCGGGCGGTTCTGGTGACCATCTTCACGAGGCGGCCGACTGAGCTCACTTACCGCACGGGCGCTGCTCGACCGGGACTTTGGAGCGACCGGTGTGGCACTACTTCTCCAACGGCGTGCTGGTTACCTGGCTGTGCGCCATCCTACTTCAAGCTGATGTGGACCGTGGACTGCAGGAGTTGTCCGCCGCCAATATGCGGGCAAGCGAGCGTTTTTGGCGATCGCCGTCGTGCCGGCGGCTGACTTGGGTTGCGACAGCGGGGCGGGGTGTGCCTGGCCTCCGTCGAGATCAACTGCAAATAAAAAAAACATATAAAGGCCGGCGGGCGGATCTGGTGACCATCTTCACGAGGCGGCCGACTGAGCTCACTTACCGCACGGGCGCTGCTCGACCGGGACTTTGGAGCGACCGGTGTGGCACTACTTCTCCAACGGCGTGCTGGTTACCTGGCTGTGCGCCATCCTACTTCAAGCTGATGTGGACCGTGGACTGCAGGAGTTGTCCGCCGCCAATATGCGGGCAAGCGAGCGTTTTTGGCGATCGCCGTCGTGCGGCGGCTGACTTGGGTTGCGACAGCGGGGCGGGGTGTGCCTGGCCTCCGTCGAGATCAACTGCAAATAAAAAAAACATATAAAGGCCGGCGGGCGGTTCTGGTGACCATCTTCACGAGGCGGCCGACTGAGCTCACTTACCGCACGGGCGCTGCTCGACCGGGACTTTGGAGCGACCGGTGTGGCACTTGCTCCAACGGCGTGCTGGTTACCTGGCTCGTGCGCCATCCTACTTCAAAAAAAAACTATATAAGGACCGTCGGGCGGTTCAGGAGTTGTCCGCCGCCAATATGCGGGCAAGCGAGCGTTTTTGGCGATCGCCGTCGTGCGGCGGCTGACTTGGGTTGCGACAGCGGGGCGGGGTGTGCCTGGCCTCCGTCGAGATCAACTGCAAATAAAAAAAAAACATATAAAGGCCGGCGGGCGGTTCTGGTGACCATCTTCACGAGGCGGCCGACTGAGCTCACTTACCGCACGGGCGCTGCTCGACCGGGACTTTGGAGCGACCGGTGCGGCACTACTTCTCCAACGGCGTGCTGGTTACCTGGCTGTGCGCCATCCTACTTCAAGCTGAAATGTAAGGACCGTGGACTGCAGGAGTTGTCCGCCGCCAATATGCGGGCAAGCGAGCGTTTTTAGCGATCGCCGTCGACCGGCGGCTGACTTGGGTTGCGACAGCGGGGCGGGGTGTGCCTGGCCTCCGTCGAGATCAACTGCAAATAAAAAAAACATATAAAGGCCGGCGGGCGGTTCTGGTGACCATCTTCACGAGGCGGCCGACTGAGCTCACTTACCGCACGGGCGCTGCTCGACCGGGACTTTGGAGCGACCGGTGTGGCACTACTTCTCCAACGGCGTGCTGGTTACCTGGCTGTGCGCCATCCTACTTCAAAACATGTGGACCGTGGACTGCAGGAGTTGTCCGCCGCCAATATGCGGGCAAGCGAGCGTTTTTGGCGATCGCCGTCGTGCGGCGGCTGACTTGGGTTGCGACAGCGGGGCGGGGTGTGCCTGGCCTCCGTCGAGATCAACTGCAAATAAAAAAAACATATAAAGGCCGGCGGGCGGTTCTGGTGACCATCTTCACGAGGCGGCCGACTGAGCTCACTTACCGCACGGGCGCTGCTCGACCGGGACTTTGGAGCGACCGGTGTGGCACTACTTCTCCAACGGCGTGCTGGTTACCTGGCTGTGCGCCATCCTACTTAAAACTGATGTGGACCGTGGACTGCAGGAGTTGTCCGCCGCCAATATGCGGGCGGGCAAGCGAGCGTTTTTGGCGATCGCCGTCGGGCGGCGGCTGACTTGGGTTGCGACAGCGGGGCGGGGTGTGCCTGGCCTCCGTCGAGATCAACTGCAAATAAAAAAAACATATAAAGGCCGGCGGGCGGTTCTGGTGACCATCTTCACGAGGCGGCCGACTGAGCTCACTTACCGCACGGGCGCTGCTCGACCGGGACTTTGGAGCGACCGGTGTGGCACTACTTCTCCAACGGCGTGCTGGTTACCTGGCTGTGCACCATCCTACTTCAAGCTGGTGTGGACCGTGGACTGCAGGAGTTGTCCGCCGCCAATATGCGGGCGGGCAAGCGAGCGTTTTTGGCGATCGCCGTCGTGCGGCGGCTGACTTGGGTTGCGACAGCGGGGCGGGGTGTGCCTGGCCTCCGTCAAGATCAACTGCAAATAAAAAAACCATATAAAAGCCGGCGGGCGGATCTGGTGACCATCTTCACGAGGCGGCCGACTGAGCTCACTTACCGCACGGGCGCTGCTCGACCGGGACTTTGGAGCGACCGGTGTGGCACTACTTCTCCAACGGCGTGCTGGTTACCTGGCTGTGCACCATCCTACTTCAAGCTGGTGTGGACCGTGGACTGCGGGAGTTGTCCGCCGCCAATATGCGGGCGGGCAAGCGAGCGTTTTTGCCGATCGCCGTCGTTCGGTGGCTGACTTGGGTTGCGACAGCTGGGCGGGGTGTGCCTGGCCTCCGTCAAGATCAACTGCAAATAAAATAACCATACAAAAGCCGGCGGGCGGATCTGGTGACCATCTTCAAGATTTGGCGACTACATTGCTACTTTCAAGCAGCACGGGCAATTTTTAGCGCCCGCGGCAAAAAAAATGGGTTAGCCTACATCGGGGCGCAATAAACATTTTTTCCGTCGAGATCAACTTGCAATACAAAAAACATAAAATGGCCCGGTTCTGGTGACCATCTTCACGAGGCGGCATTTTCAACTGAAATAACATTTATAAGGGCGCTTTCTCGATCATTAAAAATGATGGACACCACAGAGTTTCGCGGTTTGTAGGCGTAAAAGGTGTCGAGGTCAACTGCAAAAACAAACTTGATCTGGCGCGGTTCTGGTACCAGTCTGTGTGCAAAATTTGGTGGTTCTGAGCTCTTATAGTTCCCGAGATCTCGACGTTCGACCGGACGGCAGACAGACATTTCGAAGCGGGGCAGGGTGCCTGGCCTCCGTCGAGTATCAAGCAAATAAAAAAACATATAAAGGCCGGCGGGCGGTTCTGGTGACCATCTTCACGAGGCGGCCGACTGAGCTCACTTACCGCACGGGCGCTGCTCGACCGGGACTTTGGAGCGACCGGTGTGGCACTACTTCTCCAACGGCGTGCTGGTTACCTGGCTGTGCGCCATCCTACTTCAAGCTGATGTGGACCGTGGACTGCAGGAGTTGTCCGCCGCCAATATGCGGGCAAGCGAGCGTTTTTGGCGATCGCCGTCGTGCGGCGGCTGACTTGGGTTGCGACAGCGGGGCGGGGTGTGCCTGGCCTCCGTCGAGATCAACTGCAAATAAAAAAAACATATAAAGGCCGGCGGGCGGATCTGGTGACCATCTTCACGAGGCGGCCGACTGAGCTCACTTACCGCACGGGCGCTGCTCGACCGGGACTTTGGAGCGACCGGTGTGGCACTACTTCTCCAACGGCGTGCTGGTTACCTGGCTGTGCGCCATCCTACTTCAAGCTGATGTGGACCGTGGACTGCAGGAGTTGTCCGCCGCCAATATGCGGGCAAGCGAGCGTTTTTGGCGATCGCCGTCGTGCGGCGGCTGACTTGGGTTGCGACAGCGGGGCGGGGTGTGCCTGGCCTCCGTCGAGATCAACTGCAAATAAAAAAAAAACATATAAAGGCCGGCGGGCGGATCTGGTGACCATCTTCACGAGGCGGCCGACTGAGCTCACTTACCGCACGGGCGCTGCTCGACCGGGACTTTGGAGCGACCGGTGTGGCACTACTTCTCCAACGGCGTGCTGGTTACCTGGCTGTGCGCCATCCTACTTCAAACTGATGTGGACCGTGGACTGCAGGAGTTGTCCGCCGCCAATATGCGGGCAAGCGAGCGTTTTTGGCGATCGCCGTCGTGCGGCGGCTGACTTGGGTTGCGACAGCGGGGCGGGGTGTGCCTGGCCTCCGTCGAGATCAACTGCAAATAAAAAAAACATATAAAGGCCGGCGGGCGGATCTGGTGACCATCTTCACGAGGCGGCCGACTGAGCTCACTTACCGCACGGGCGCTGCTCGACCGGGACTTTGGAGCGACCGGTGTGGCACTACTTCTCCAACGGCGTGCTGGTTACCTGGCTGTGCGCCGTCCTACTTCAAGCTGATGTGGACCGTGGACTGCAGGAGTTGTCCGCCGCCAATATGCGGGCAAGCGAGCGTTTTGGCGATCGCCGTCGTGCGGCGGCTGACTTGGGTTGCGACAGCGGGGCGGGGTGTGCCTGGCCTCCGTCGAGATCAACTGCAAATAAAAAAAAACATATAAAGGCCTGCGGGCGGATCTGGTGACCATCTTCACGAGGCGGCCGACTGAGCTCACTTACCGCACGGGCGCTGCTCGACCGGGACTTTGGAGCGACCGGTGTGGCACTACTTCTCCAACGGCGTGCTGGTTACCTGGCTGTGCGCCGTCCTACTTCAAGCTGATGTGGACCGTGGACTGCAGGAGTTGTCCGCCGCCAATATGCGGGCAAGCGAGCGTTTTTGGCGATCGCCGCTGTGCGGCGGCTGACTTGGGTTGCGACAGCGGGGCGGGGTGTGCCTGGCCTCCGTCGAGATCAACTGCAAATAAAAAACAAGAAAGAACGCTATAGTCGGGTTTCCCGACTATAAGATTTGCGATACTCATTGCTACTTTCAAGCGCAATCAATTTTTAGCGCCCTCTTCAAAAAAAATGGTTAGCCTACTTTCGGGCGCAATAAAAATTTTTTACGCACTTGCATACACAATTTCTTGAAAATGGCCCGATTTTCAAAATTTTTAGATATTTGGGTAGATATTTTCAATACAAATAACATTTATAAGGGCCACTTTTCTCTATCATTAAAAATGTGGACACCACAGAGTTTCGCGGTTTGTAGGCGTAAAATAGGGCGTGGTCAGGTTTTAAAACAAACTTGATCTGCGCTTTGCTAATACAAGTTGTGTGCAAAATTTGGTGGTTCTAGGCTCTTATAGTTCGCCGAGATCTCGACGTTTGTACGGGCGGACAGACAGGCGGTTGAACGTGGTTACAGGGTGTTGCCTGGCCTCTGTCGAGATATCGCAAATAAAAAACATATAAAGGCCGGCGGGCGGATCTGGTGACCATCTTCACGAGGCGGCCGACTGAGCTCACTTACCGCACGGGCGCTGCTCGACCGGGACTTTGGAGCGACCGGTGTGGCACTACTTCTCCAACGGCGTGCTGGTTACCTGGCTGTGCGCCATCCTACTTCAAGCTGATGTGGACCGTGGACTGCAGGAGTTGTCCGCCGCCAATATGCGGGCAAGCGAGCGTTTTTGGCGATCGCCGTCGTGCGGCGGCTGACTTGGGTTGCGACAGCGGGGCGGGGTGTCCTGGCCTCCGTCGAGATCAACTGCAAATAAAAAAACATATAAAGGCCGGCGGGCGGCTATTCGGTTTCCCTACTATAAGATTTGCGATACTCATTGCTAGCTTTCAAGCGCAATCAATTTTAGCGCCCTCTTCAAAAAAATGGTTAGCCTACTTTCGGGCGCAATAAAAATTTTTACGCACGTGATACACAATTTCTTGAAAATGGCCCGATCGGATCTGGTGACCATCTTCACGAGGCGGCCGACTGAGCTCACTTACCGCACGGGCGCTGCTCGATCGGGACTTTGGAGCGACCGGTGTGGCACTACTTCTCCAACGGCGTGCTGGTTACCTGGCTGTGCGCCATCCTACTTCAAGCTGATGTGGACCGTGGACTGCAGGAGTTGTCCGCCGCCAATATGCGGGCAAGCGAGCGTTTTTGGCGATCGCCGTCGTGCGGCGGCTGACTTGGGTTGCGACAGCGGGGCGGGGTGTGCCTGGCCTCCGTCGAGATCAACTGCAAATAAAAAAAAACATATAAAGGCCGGCGGGCGGATCTGGTGACCATCTTCACGAGGCGGCCGACTGAGCTCACTTACCGCACGGGCGCTGCTCGACCGGGACTTTGGAGCGACCGGTGTGGCACTACTTCTCCAACGGCGTGCTGGTTACCTGGCTGTGCGCCATCCTACTTCAAGCTGATGTGGACCGTGGACTGCAGGAGTTGTCCGCCGCCAATATGCGGGCAAGCGAGCGTTTTTGGCGATCGCCGTCGTGCGGCGGCTGACTTGGGTTGCGACAGCGGGGCGGGGTGTGCCTGGCCTCCGTCGAGATCAACTGCAAATAAAAACATAGAAAGAACGCGAGCGGTCGGGTTTCCCCTACTATAAGATTTGCGATACTCATTGCTACTTTCAAGCGCAATCAATTTTTAGCGCCCTCTTCAAAAAAATGGTTAGCCTACTTTCGGGCGCAATAAAAATTTTTGGCACTTGTATACACAATTTCTTGAAAATGGCCCGATTTTCAAAATTTTTAGATATTTGAGGAGGTGTTTTCAATACAAATAACATTTATAAGGGGCACTTTTCTCTATCATTAAAAATGTGGACACCACAGAGTTTCGCGGTTTGTGGGCGTAAAAGGGGCGTGGTCAGGTTTTAAAAAAAACTTGATCTGCGCTTTGCTAATACAAGTCTGTGTGCAAAATTTGGTGGTTCTAGCTCTTATAGTTCCCGAGATCTCGACGTTTGTACGGACGGACAGACAGACATTTGATCGTTTACAGTATTTGCTTACTCTTCGAGTATCGCAAATAAAAAACATATAAAGGCCGGCGGGCGGATCTGGTGACCATCTTCACGAGGCGGCCGACTGAGCTCACTTACCGCACGGGCGCTGCTCGACCGGGACTTTGGAGCGACCGGTGTGGCACTACTTCTCCAACGGCGTGCTGGTTACCTGGCTGTGCGCCATCCTACTTCAAGCTGATGTGGACCGTGGACTGCAGGAGTTGTCCGCCGCCAATATGCGGGCAAGCGAGCGTTTTTGGCGATCGCCGTCGTGCGGCGGCGGCTGACTTAGGTTGCGACAGCGGGGCGGGGTGTGCCTGGCCTCCGTCGAGATCAACTGCAAAAAAAAAAACATATAAAGGCCGGCGGGCGGATCTGGTGACCATCTTCACGAGGCGGCCGACTGAGCTCACTTACCGCACGGGCGCTGCTCGACCGGGACTTTGGAGCGACCGGTGTGGCACTACTTCTCCAACGGCGTGCTGGTTACCTGGCTGTGCGCCATCCTACTTCAAGCTGATGTGGACCGTGGACTGCAGGAGTTGTCCGCCGCCAATATGCGGGCAAGCGAGCGTTTTTGGCGATCGCCGTCGTGCGGCGGCTGACTTGGGTTGCGACAGCGGGGCGGGGTGTGCCTGGCCTCCGTCGAGATCAACTGCAAATAAAAAAAACATATAAAGGCCGGCGGGCGGATCTGGTGACCATCTTCACGAGGCGGCCGACTGAGCTCACTTACCGCACGGGCGCTGCTCGACAGGGACTTTGGAGCGACCGGTGTGGCACTACTTCTCCAACGGCGTGCTGGTTACCTGGCTGTGCGCCATCCTACTTCAAGCTGATGTGGACCGTGGACTGCAGGAGTTGTCCGCCGCCAATATGCGGGCAAGCGAGCGTTTTTGGCGATCGCCGTCGTGCGGCGGCTGACTTGGGTTGCGACAGCGGGGCGGGGTGTGCCTGGCCTCCGTCGAGATCAACTGCAAATAAAAAAAACATATAAAGGCCGGCGGGCGGATCTGGTGACCATCTTCACGAGGCGGCCGACTGAGCTCACTTACCGCACGGGCGCTGCTCGACCGGGACTTTGGAGCGACCGGTGTGGCACTACTTCTCCAACGGCGTGCTGGTTACCTGGCTGTGCGCCATCCTACTTCAAGCTGATGTGGACCGTGGACTGCAGGAGTTGTCCGCCGCCAATATGCGGGCAAGCGAGCGTTTTTGGCGATCGCCGTCGTGCGGCGGCTGACTTGGGTTGCGACAGCGGGGCGGGGTGTGCCTGGCCTCCGTCGAGATCAACTGCAAATAAAAAAACATATAAAGGCCGGCGGGCGGATCTGGTGACCATCTTCACGAGGCGGCCGACTGAGCTCACTTACCGCACGGGCGCTGCTCGACCGGGACTTTGGAGCGACCGGTGTGGCACTACTTCTCCAACGGCGTGCTGGTTACCTGGCTGTGCGCCATCCTACTTCAAGCTGATGTGGACCGTGGACTGCAGGAGTTGTCCGCCGCCAATATGCGGGCAAGCGAGCGTTTTTGGCGATCGCCGTCGTGCGGCGGCTGACTTGGGTTGCGACAGCGGGGCGGGGTGTGCCTGGCCTCCGTCGAGATCAACTGCAAATAAAAAAAACATATAAAGGCCGGCGGGCGGATCTGGTGACCATCTTCACGAGGCGGCCGACTGAGCTCACTTACCGCACGGGCGCTGCTCGACCGGGACTTTGGAGCGACCGGTGTGGCACTACTTCTCCAACGGCGTGCTGGTTACCTGGCTGTGCGCCATCCTACTTCAAGCTGATGTGGACCGTGGACTGCAGGAGTTGTCCGCCGCCAATATGCGGGCAAGCGAGCGTTTTTGGCGATCGCCGTCGTGCGGCGGCTGACTTTGGTTGCGACAGCGGGGCGGGGTGTGCCTGGCCTCCGTCGAGATCAACTGCAAATAAAAAAAACATATAAAGGCCGGCGGGCGGATCTGGTGACCATCTTCACGAGGCGGCCGACTGAGCTCACTTACCGCACGGGCGCTGCTCGACCGGGACTTTGGAGCGACCGGTGTGGCACTACTTCTCCAACGGCGTGCTGGTTACCTGGCTGTGCGCCATCCTACTTCAAGCTGATGTGGACCGTGGACTGCAGGAGTTGTCCGCCGCCAATATGCGGGCAAGCGAGCGTTTTTGGCGATCGCCGTCGTGCGGCGGCTGACTTGGGTTGCGACAGCGGGGCGGGGTGTGCCTGGCCTCCGTCGAGATCAACTGCAAATAAAAAAAAACATATAAAGGCCGGCGGGCGGATCTGGTGACCATCTTCACGAGGCGGCCGACTGAGCTCACTTACCGCACGGGCGCTGCTCGACCGGGACTTTGGAGCGACCGGTGTGGCACTACTTCTCCAACGGCGTGCTGGTTACCTGGCTGTGCGCCATCCTACTTCAAGCTGATGTGGACCGTGGACTGCAGGAGTTGTCCGCCGCCAATATGCGGGCAAGCGAGCGTTTTTGGCGATCGCCGTCGTGCGGCGGCTGACTTGGGTTGCGACAGCGGGGCGGGGTGTGCCTGGCCTCCGTCGAGATCAACTGCAAATAAAAAAAAACATATAAAGGCCGGCGGGCGGATCTGGTGACCATCTTCACGAGGCGGCCGACTGAGCTCACTTACCGCACGGGCGCTGCTCGACCGGGACTTTGGAGCGACCGGTGTGGCACTACTTCTCCAACGGCGTGCTGGTTACCTGGCTGTGCGCCATCCTACTTCAAAAGGATGTGGACCGTGGACTGCAGGAGTTGTCCGCCGCCAATATGCGGGCACGCGAGCGTTTTTTGGCGATCGCCGTCGTGCGGCGGCTGACTTGGGTTGCGACAGCGGGGCGGGGTGTGCCTGGCCTCCGTCGAGATCAACTGCAAATAAAAAAAACATATAAAGGCCGGCGGGCGGATCTGGTGACCATCTTCACGAGGCGGCCGACTGAGCTCACTTACCGCACGGGCGCTGCTCGACCGGGACTTTGGAGCGACCG
Source organism: Drosophila oshimai (assembly GCA_018150695.1). NCBI lineage: Eukaryota > Metazoa > Arthropoda > Insecta > Diptera > Drosophilidae > Drosophila > Drosophila oshimai. The sequence goes on along the minus strand of JAECWM010000117.1, from coordinate 59,356 downwards.
GTGTGGCACTACTTCTCCAACGGCGTGCTGGTTACCTGGCTGTGCGCCATCCTACTTCAAGCTGATGTGGACCGTGGACTGCAGGAGTTGTCCGCCGCCAATATGCGGGCAAGCGAGCGTTTTTGGCGATCGCCGTCGTGCGGCGGCTGACTTGGGTTGCGACAGCGGGGCGGGGTGTGCCTGGCCTCCGTCGAGATCAACTGCAAATAAAAACAAGAAAGAACGCTATAGTCGGGTTTCCCTACTATAAGATTTGCGATACTCATTGCTACTTTCAAGCGCAATCAATTTTTAGCGCCCTTTTCAAAAAAAATGGTTAGCCTACTTTCGGGCGCAATAAAAATTTTTTACGCACTTGTATACACAATTTCTTGAAAATGGCCCGATTTTCAAAATTTTTAGATATTTGAGTAGATATTTTCAATACAAATAACATTTATAAGGGCCACTTTTCTCTATCATTAAAAATGTGGACACCACAGAGTTTCGCGGTTTGTAGGCGTAAAAGGGGGCGTGGTCAGGTTTTAAAACAAACTTGATCTGCGCTTTGCTAATACAAGTCTGTGTGCAAAATTTGGTGGTTCTAGCTCTTATAGTTCCCGAGATCTCGACGTTTGTACGGACGGACAGACAGACATTTCAACGTTTACAGTATTTGCTTACTCTTCGAGTATCGCAAATAAAAACATATAAAGGCCGGCGGGCGGATCTGGTGACCATCTTCACGAGGCGGCCGACTGAGCTCACTTACCGCACGGGCGCTGCTCGACAGGGACTTTGGAGCGACCGGTGTGGCACTTCTTCTCCAACGGCGTGCTGGTTACCTGGCTGTGCGCCATCCTACTTCAAGCTGATGTGGACCGTGGACTGCAGGAGTTGTCCGCCGCCAATATGCGGGCAAGCGAGCGTTTTTGGCGATCGCCGTCGTGCGGCGGCTGACTTGGGTTGCGACAGCGGGGCGGGGTGTGCCTGGCCTCCGTCGAGATCAACTGCAAATAAAAAAAACATATAAAGGCCGGCGGGCGGATCTGGTGACCATCTTCACGAGGCGGCCGACTGAGCTCACTTACCGCACGGGCGCTGCTCGACAGGGACTTTGGAGCGACCGGTGTGGCACTTCTTCTCCAACGGCGTGCTGGTTACCTGGCTGTGCGCCATCCTACTTCAAGCTGATGTGGACCGTGGACTGCAGGAGTTGTCCGCCGCCAATATGCGGGCAAGCGAGCGTTTTTGGCGATCGCCGTCGTGCGGCGGCTGACTTGGGTTGCGACAGCGGGGCGGGGTGTGCCTGGCCTCCGTCGAGATCAACTGCAAATAAAAAAACATATAAAGGCCGGCGGGCGGATCTGGTGACCATCTTCACGAGGCGGCCGACTGAGCTCACTTACCGCACGGGCGCTGCTCGACCGGGACTTTGGAGCGACCGGTGTGGCACTACTTCTCCAACGGCGTGCTGGTTACCTGGCTGTGCGCCATCCTACTTCAAGCTGATGTGGACCGTGGACTGCAGGAGTTGTCCGCCGCCAATATGCGGGCAAGCGAGCGTTTTTGGCGATCGCCGTCGTGCGGCGGCTGACTTGGGTTGCGACAGCGGGGCGGGGTGTGCCTGGCCTCCGTCGAGATCAACTGCAAATAAAAAAAACATATAAAGGCCGGCGGGCGGATCTGGTGACCATCTTCACGAGGCGGCCGACTGAGCTCACTTACCGCACGGGCGCTGCTCGACCGGGACTTTGGAGCGACCGGTGTGGCACTACTTCTCCAACGGCGTGCTGGTTACCTGGCTGTGCGCCATCCTACTTCAAGCTGATGTGGACCGTGGACTGCAGGAGTTGTCCGCCGCCAATATGCGGGCAAGCGAGCGTTTTTGGCGATCGCCGTCGTGCGGCGGCTGACTTGGGTTGCGACAGCGGGGCGGGGTGTGCCTGGCCTCCGTCGAGATCAACTGCAAATAAAAAAAACACATAAAGGCCGGCGGGCGGATCTGGTGACCATCTTCACGAGGCGGCCGACTGAGCTCACTTACCGCACGGGCGCTGCTCGACCGGGACTTTGGAGCGACCGGTGTGGCACTACTTCTCCAACGGCGTGCTGGTTACCTGGCTGTGCGCCATCCTACTTCAAGCTGATGTGGACCGTGGACTGCAGGAGTTGTCCGCCGCCAATATGCGGGCAAGCGAGCGTTTTTGGCGATCGCCGTCGTGCGGCGGCTGACTTGGGTTGCGACAGCGGGGCGGGGTGTGCCTGGCCTCCGTCGAGATCAACTGCAAATAAAAAAAAACATATAAAGGCCGGCGGGCGGATCTGGTGACCATCTTCACGAGGCGGCCGACTGAGCTCACTTACCGCACGGGCGCTGCTCGACCGGGACTTTGGAGCGACCGGTGTGGCACTACTTCTCCAACGGCGTGCTGGTTACCTGGCTGTGCGCCATCCTACTTCAAGCTGATGTGGACCGTGGACTGCAGGAGTTGTCCGCCGCCAATATGCGGGCAAGCGAGCGTTTTTGGCGATCGCCGTCGTGCGGCGGCTGACTTGGGTTGCGACAGCGGGGCGGGGTGTGCCTGGCCTCCGTCGAGATCAACTGCAAATAAAAACAAGAAAGAACGCTATAGTCGGGTTTCCCGACTATAAGATTTGCGATACTCATTGCTACTTAGGCGCAATCAATTTTTAGCGCCCTCTTCAAAAAAAATGGTTAGCCTACTTTCGGGCGCAATAAAAATTTTTTACGCACTTGTATACACAATTTCTTGAAAATGGCCCGATTTTCAAAATTTTTAGATATTTGAGTAGATATTTTCAATACAAATAACATTTATAAGGGCCACTTTTCTCTATCATTAAAAATGTGGACACCACAGAGTTTCGCGGTTTGTAGGCGTAAAAGGGGGCGTGGTCAGGTTTTAAAACAAACTTGATCTGCGCTTTGCTAATACAAGTCTGTGTGCAAAATTTGGTGGTTCTAGCTCTTATAGTTCCCGAGATCTCGACGTTTGTACGGACGGACAGACAGACATTTCAACGTTTACAGTATTTGCTTACTCTTCGAGTATCGCAAATAAAAACATATAAAGGCCGGCGGGCGGATCTGGTGACCATCTTCACGAGGCGGCCGACTGAGCTCACTTACCGCACGGGCGCTGCTCGACCGGGACTTTGGAGCGACCGGTGTGGCACTACTTCTCCAACGGCGTGCTGGTTACCTGGCTGTGCGCCATCCTACTTCAAGCTGATGTGGACCGTGGACTGCAGGAGTTGTCCGCCGCCAATATGCGGGCAAGCGAGCGTTTTTGGCGATCGCCGTCGTGCGGCGGCTGACTTGGGTTGCGACAGCGGGGCGGGGTGTGCCTGGCCTCCGTCGAGATCAACTGCAAATAAAAACAAGAAAGAACGCTATAGTCGGGTTTCCCTACTATAAGATTTGCGATACTCATTGCTACTTTCAAGCGCAATCAATTTTTAGCGCCCTCTTCAAAAAAAATGGTTAGCCTACTTTTGGGCGCAATAAAAATTTTTTACGCACGTGTATACACAATTTCTTGAAAATGGCCCGATCGGATCTGGTGACCATCTTCACGAGGCGGCCGACTGAGCTCACTTACCGCACGGGCGCTGCTCGACCGGGACTTTGGAGCGACCGGTGTGGCACTACTTCTCCAACGGCGTGCTGGTTACCTGGCTGTGCGCCATCCTACTTCAAGCTGATGTGGACCGTGGACTGCAGGAGTTGTCCGCCGCCAATATGCGGGCAAGCGAGCGTTTTTGGCGATCGCCGTCGTGCGGCGGCTGACTTGGGTTGCGACAGCGGGGCGGGGTGTGCATGGCCTCCGTCGAGATCAACTGCAAATAAAAAAAAACATATAAAGGCCGGCGGGCGGATCTGGTGACCATCTTCACGAGGCGGCCGACTGAGCTCACTTACCGCACGGGCGCTGCTCGACCGGGACTTTGGAGCGACCGGTGTGGCACTACTTCTCCAACGGCGTGCTGGTTACCTGGCTGTGCGCCATCCTACTTCAAGCTGATGTGGACCGTGGACTGCAGGAGTTGTCCGCCGCCAATATGCGGGCAAGCGAGCGTTTTTGGCGATCGCCGTCGTGCGGCGGCTGACTTGGGTTGCGACAGCGGGGCGGGGTGTGCCTGGCCTCCGTCGAGATCAACTGCAAATAAAAAAAACATATAAAGGCCGGCGGGCGGATCTGGTGACCATCTTCACGAGGCGGCCGACTGAGCTCACTTACCGCACGGGCGCTGCTCGACCGGGACTTTGGAGCGACCGGTGTGGCACTACTTCTCCAACGGCGTGCTGGTTACCTGGCTGTGCGCCATCCTACTTCAAGCTGATGTGGACCGTGGACTGCAGGAGTTGTCCGCCGCCAATATGCGGGCAAGCGAGCGTTTTTGGCGATCGCCGTCGTGCGGCGGCTGACTTGGGTTGCGACAGCGGGGCGGGGTGTGCCTGGCCTCCGTCGAGATCAACTGCAAATAAAAAAAACATATAAAGGCCGGCGGGCGGATCTGGTGACCATCTTCACGAGGCGGCCGACTGAGCTCACTTACCGCAAGGGCGCTGCTCGACAGGGACTTTGGAGCGACCGGTGTGGCACTTCTTCTCCAACGGCGTGCTGGTTACCTGGCTGTGCGCCATCCTACTTCAAGCTGATGTGGACCGTGGACTGCAGGAGTTGTCCGCCGCCAATATGCGGGCAAGCGAGCGTTTTTGGCGATCGCCGTCGTGCGGCGGCTGACTTGGGTTGCGACAGCGGGGCGGGGTGTGCCTGGCCTCCGTCGAGATCAACTGCAAATAAAAAAAACATATAAAGGCCGGCGGGCGGATCTGGTGACCATCTTCACGAGGCGGCCGACTGAGCTCACTTACCGCACGGGCGCTGCTCGACCGGGACTTTGGAGCGACCGGTGTGGCACTACTTCTCCAACGGCGTGCTGGTTACCTGGCTGTGCGCCATCCTACTTCAAGCTGATGTGGACCGTGGACTGCAGGAGTTGTCCGCCGCCAATATGCGGGCAAGCGAGCGTTTTTGGCGATCGCCGTCGTGCGGCGGCTGACTTGGGTTGCGACAGCGGGGCGGGGTGTGCCTGGCCTCCGTCGAGATCAACTGCAAATAAAAAAACATATAAAGGCCGGCGGGCGGATCTGGTGACCATCTTCACGAGGCGGCCGACTGAGCTCACTTACCGCACGGGCGCTGCTCGACCGGGACTTTGGAGCGACCGGTGTGGCACTACTTCTCCAACGGCGTGCTGGTTACCTGGCTGTGCGCCATCCTACTTCAAGCTGATGTGGACCGTGGACTGCAGGAGTTGTCCGCCGCCAATATGCGGGCAAGCGAGCGTTTTTGGCGATCGCCGTCGTGCGGCGGCTGACTTGGGTTGCGACAGCGGGGCGGGGTGTGCCTGGCCTCCGTCGAGATCAACTGCAAATAAAAAAAAACATATAAAGGCCGGCGGGCGGATCTGGTGACCATCTTCACGAGGCGGCCGACTGAGCTCACTTACCGCACGGGCGCTGCTCGACCGGGACTTTGGAGCGACCGGTGTGGCACTACTTCTCCAACGGCGTGCTGGTTACCTGGCTGTGCGCCATCCTACTTCAAGCTGATGTGGACCGTGGACTGCAGGAGTTGTCCGCCGCCAATATGCGGGCAAGCGAGCGTTTTTGGCGATCGCCGTCGTGCGGCGGCTGACTTGGGTTGCGACAGCGGGGCGGGGTGTGCCTGGCCTCCGTCGAGATCAACTGCAAATAAAAAAAACATATAAAGGCCGGCGGGCGGATCTGGTGACCATCTTCACGAGGCGGCCGACTGAGCTCACTTACCGCACGGGCGCTGCTCGACCGGGACTTTGGAGCGACCGGTGTGGCACTACTTCTCCAACGGCGTGCTGGTTACCTGGCTGTGCGCCATCCTACTTCAAGCTGATGTGGACCGTGGACTGCAGGAGTTGTCCGCCGCCAATATGCGGGCAAGCGAGCGTTTTTGGCGATCGCCGTCGTGCGGCGGCTGACTTGGGTTGCGACAGCGGGGCGGGGTGTGCCTGGCCTCCGTCGAGATCAACTGCAAATAAAAAAACATATAAAGGCCGGCGGGCGGATCTGGTGACCATCTTCACGAGGCGGCCGACTGAGCTCACTTACCGCACGGGCGCTGCTCGACCGGGACTTTGGAGCGACCGGTGTGGCACTACTTCTCCAACGGCGTGCTGGTTACCTGGCTGTGCGCCATCCTACTTCAAGCTGATGTGGACCGTGGACTGCAGGAGTTGTCCGCCGCCAATATGCGGGCAAGCGAGCGTTTTTGGCGATCGCCGTCGTGCGGCGGCTGACTTGGGTTGCGACAGCGGGGCGGGGTGTGCCTGGCCTCCGTCGAGATCAACTGCAAATAAAAAAACATATAAAGGCCGGCGGGCGGATCTGGTGACCATCTTCACGAGGCGGCCGACTGAGCTCACTTACCGCACGGGCGCTGCTCGACCGGGACTTTGGAGCGACCGGTGTGGCACTACTTCTCCAACGGCGTGCTGGTTACCTGGCTGTGCGCCATCCTACTTCAAGCTGATGTGGACCGTGGACTGCAGGAGTTGTCCGCCGCCAATATGCGGGCAAGCGAGCGTTTTTGGCGATCGCCGTCGTGCGGCGGCTGACTTGGGTTGCGACAGCGGGGCGGGGTGTGCCTGGCCTCCGTCGAGATCAACTGCAAATAAAAAAAACATATAAAGGCCGGCGGGCGGATCTGGTGACCATCTTCACGAGGCGGCCGACTGAGCTCACTTACCGCACGGGCGCTGCTCGACCGGGACTTTGGAGCGACCGGTGTGGCACTACTTCTCCAACGGCGTGCTGGTTACCTGGCTGTGCGCCATCCTACTTCAAGCTGATGTGGACCGTGGACTGCAGGAGTTGTCCGCCGCCAATATGCGGGCAAGCGAGCGTTTTTGGCGATCGCCGTCGTGCGGCGGCTGACTTGGGTTGCGACAGCGGGGCGGGGTGTGCCTGGCCTCCGTCGAGATCAACTGCAAATAAAAAAAACATATAAAGGCCGGCGGGCGGATCTGGTGACCATCTTCACGAGGCGGCCGACTGAGCTCACTTACCGCACGGGCGCTGCTCGACCGGGACTTTGGAGCGACCGGTGTGGCACTACTTCTCCAACGGCGTGCTGGTTACCTGGCTGTGCGCCATCCTACTTCAAGCTGATGTGGACCGTGGACTGCAGGAGTTGTCCGCCGCCAATATGCGGGCAAGCGAGCGTTTTTGGCGATCGCCGTCGTGCGGCGGCTGACTTGGGTTGCGACAGCGGGGCGGGGTGTGCCTGGCCTCCGTCGAGATCAACTGCAAATAAAAAAAAAAACATATAAAGGCCGGCGGGCGGATCTGGTGACCATCTTCACGAGGCGGCCGACTGAGCTCACTTACCGCACGGGCGCTGCTCGACCGGGACTTTGGAGCGACCGGTGTGGCACTACTTCTCCAACGGCGTGCTGGTTACCTGGCTGTGCGCCATCCTACTTCAAGCTGATGTGGACCGTGGACTGCAGGAGTTGTCCGCCGCCAATATGCGGGCAAGCGAGCGTTTTTGGCGATCGCCGTCGTGCGGCGGCTGACTTGGGTTGCGACAGCGGGGCGGGGTGTGCCTGGCCTCCGTCGAGATCAACTGCAAATAAAAAAAACATATAAAGGCCGGCGGGCGGATCTGGTGACCATCTTCACGAGGCGGCCGACTGAGCTCACTTACCGCACGGGCGCTGCTCGACCGGGACTTTGGAGCGACCGGTGTGGCACTACTTCTCCAACGGCGTGCTGGTTACCTGGCTGTGCGCCATCCTACTTCAAGCTGATGTGGACCGTGGACTGCAGGAGTTGTCCGCCGCCAATATGCGGGCAAGCGAGCGTTTTTGGCGATCGCCGTCGTGCGGCGGCTGACTTGGGTTGCGACAGCGGGGCGGGGTGTGCCTGGCCTCCGTCGAGATCAACTGCAAATAAAAAAACATATAAAGGCCGGCGGGCGGATCTGGTGACCATCTTCACGAGGCGGCCGACTGAGCTCACTTACCGCACGGGCGCTGCTCGACCGGGACTTTGGAGCGACCGGTGTGGCACTACTTCTCCAACGGCGTGCTGGTTACCTGGCTGTGCGCCATCCTACTTCAAGCTGATGTGGACCGTGGACTGCAGGAGTTGTCCGCCGCCAATATGCGGGCAAGCGAGCGTTTTTGGCGATCGCCGTCGTGCGGCGGCTGACTTGGGTTGCGACAGCGGGGCGGGGTGTGCCTGGCCTCCGTCGAGATCAACTGCAAATAAAAAAAACATATAAAGGCCGGCGGGCGGATCTGGTGACCATCTTCACGAGGCGGCCGACTGAGCTCACTTACCGCACGGGCGCTGCTCGACCGGGACTTTGGAGCGACCGGTGTGGCACTACTTCTCCAACGGCGTGCTGGTTACCTGGCTGTGCGCCATCCTACTTCAAGCTGATGTGGACCGTGGACTGCAGGAGTTGTCCGCCGCCAATATGCGGGCAAGCGAGCGTTTTTGGCGATCGCCGTCGTGCGGCGGCTGACTTGGGTTGCGACAGCGGGGCGGGGTGTGCCTGGCCTCCGTCGAGATCAACTGCAAATAAAAAAAACATATAAAGGCCGGCGGGCGGATCTGGTGACCATCTTCACGAGGCGGCCGACTGAGCTCACTTACCGCACGGGCGCTGCTCGACCGGGACTTTGGAGCGACCGGTGTGGCACTACTTCTCCAACGGCGTGCTGGTTACCTGGCTGTGCGCCATCCTACTTCAAGCTGATGTGGACCGTGGACTGCAGGAGTTGTCCGCCGCCAATATGCGGGCAAGCGAGCGTTTTTGGCGATCGCCGTCGTGCGGCGGCTGACTTGGGTTGCGACAGCGGGGCGGGGTGTGCCTGGCCTCCGTCGAGATCAACTGCAAATAAAAAAAAAACATATAAAGGCCGGCGGGCGGATCTGGTGACCATCTTCACGAGGCGGCCGACTGAGCTCACTTACCGCACGGGCGCTGCTCGACCGGGACTTTGGAGCGACCGGTGTGGCACTACTTCTCCAACGGCGTGCTGGTTACCTGGCTGTGCGCCATCCTACTTCAAGCTGATGTGGACCGTGGACTGCAGGAGTTGTCCGCCGCCAATATGCGGGCAAGCGAGCGTTTTTGGCGATCGCCGTCGTGCGGCGGCTGACTTGGGTTGCGACAGCGGGGCGGGGTGTGCCTGGCCTCCGTCGAGATCAACTGCAAATAAAAAACATATAAAGGCCGGCGGGCGGATCTGGTGACCATCTTCACGAGGCGGCCGACTGAGCTCACTTACCGCACGGGCGCTGCTCGACCGGGACTTTGGAGCGACCGGTGTGGCACTACTTCTCCAACGGCGTGCTGGTTACCTGGCTGTGCGCCATCCTACTTCAAGCTGATGTGGACCGTGGACTGCAGGAGTTGTCCGCCGCCAATATGCGGGCAAGCGAGCGTTTTTTGGCGATCGCCGTCGTGCGGCGGCTGACTTGGGTTGCGACAGCGGGGCGGGGTGTGCCTGGCCTCCGTCGAGATCAACTGCAAATAAAAAAAAACATATAAAGGCCGGCGGGCGGATCTGGTGACCATCTTCACGAGGCGGCCGACTGAGCTCACTTACCGCACGGGCGCTGCTCGACCGGGACTTTGGAGCGACCGGTGTGGCACTACTTCTCCAACGGCGTGCTGGTTACCTGGCTGTGCGCCATCCTACTTCAAGCTGATGTGGACCGTGGACTGCAGGAGTTGTCCGCCGCCAATATGCGGGCAAGCGAGCGTTTTTGGCGATCGCCGTCGTGCGGCGGCTGACTTGGGTTGCGACAGCGGGGCGGGGTGTGCCTGGCCTCCGTCGAGATCAACTGCAAATAAAAAAAACATATAAAGGCCGGCGGGCGGATCTGGTGACCATCTTCACGAGGCGGCCGACTGAGCTCACTTACCGCACGGGCGCTGCTCGACCGGGACTTTGGAGCGACCGGTGTGGCACTACTTCTCCAACGGCGTGCTGGTTACCTGGCTGTGCGCCATCCTACTTCAAGCTGATGTGGACCGTGGACTGCAGGAGTTGTCCGCCGCCAATATGCGGGCAAGCGAGCGTTTTTGGCGATCGCCGTCGTGCGGCGGCTGACTTGGGTTGCGACAGCGGGGCGGGGTGTGCCTGGCCTCCGTCGAGATCAACTGCAAATAAAAAAAACATATAAAGGCCGGCGGGCGGATCTGGTGACCATCTTCACGAGGCGGCCGACTGAGCTCACTTACCGCACGGGCGCTGCTCGACCGGGACTTTGGAGCGACCGGTGTGGCACTACTTCTCCAACGGCGTGCTGGTTACCTGGCTGTGCGCCATCCTACTTCAAGCTGATGTGGACCGTGGACTGCAGGAGTTGTCCGCCGCCAATATGCGGGCAAGCGAGCGTTTTTGGCGATCGCCGTCGTGCGGCGGCTGACTTGGGTTGCGACAGCGGGGCGGGGTGTGCCTGGCCTCCGTCGAGATCAACTGCAAATAAAAAAAACATATAAAGGCCGGCGGGCGGATCTGGTGACCATCTTCACGAGGCGGCCGACTGAGCTCACTTACCGCACGGGCGCTGCTCGACCGGGACTTTGGAGCGACCGGTGTGGCACTACTTCTCCAACGGCGTGCTGGTTACCTGGCTGTGCGCCATCCTACTTCAAGCTGATGTGGACCGTGGACTGCAGGAGTTGTCCGCCGCCAATATGCGGGCAAGCGAGCGTTTTTGGCGATCGCCGTCGTGCGGCGGCTGACTTGGGTTGCGACAGCGGGGCGGGGTGTGCCTGGCCTCCGTCGAGATCAACTGCAAATAAAAAAACATATAAAGGCCGGCGGGCGGATCTGGTGACCATCTTCACGAGGCGGCCGACTGAGCTCACTTACCGCACGGGCGCTGCTCGACCGGGACTTTGGAGCGACCGGTGTGGCACTACTTCTCCAACGGCGTGCTGGTTACCTGGCTGTGCGCCATCCTACTTCAAGCTGATGTGGACCGTGGACTGCAGGAGTTGTCCGCCGCCAATATGCGGGCAAGCGAGCGTTTTTGGCGATCGCCGTCGTGCGGCGGCTGACTTGGGTTGCGACAGCGGGGCGGGGTGTGCCTGGCCTCCGTCGAGATCAACTGCAAATAAAAAAAACATATAAAGGCCGGCGGGCGGATCTGGTGACCATCTTCACGAGGCGGCCGACTGAGCTCACTTACCGCACGGGCGCTGCTCGACCGGGACTTTGGAGCGACCGGTGTGGCACTACTTCTCCAACGGCGTGCTGGTTACCTGGCTGTGCGCCATCCTACTTCAAGCTGATGTGGACCGTGGACTGCAGGAGTTGTCCGCCGCCAATATGCGGGCAAGCGAGCGTTTTTGGCGATCGCCGTCGTGCGGCGGCTGACTTGGGTTGCGACAGCGGGGCGGGGTGTGCCTGGCCTCCGTCGAGATCAACTGCAAATAAAAAAAACATATAAAGGCCGGCGGGCGGATCTGGTGACCATCTTCACGAGGCGGCCGACTGAGCTCACTTACCGCACGGGCGCTGCTCGACCGGGACTTTGGAGCGACCGGTGTGGCACTACTTCTCCAACGGCGTGCTGGTTACCTGGCTGTGCGCCATCCTACTTCAAGCTGATGTGGACCGTGGACTGCAGGAGTTGTCCGCCGCCAATATGCGGGCAAGCGAGCGTTTTTGGCGATCGCCGTCGTGCGGCGGCTGACTTGGGTTGCGACAGCGGGGCGGGGTGTGCCTGGCCTCCGTCGAGATCAACTGCAAATAAAAAAAATATAAAGGCCGGCGGGCGGATCTGGTGACCATCTTCACGAGGCGGCCGACTGAGCTCACTTACCGCACGGGCGCTGCTCGACCGGGACTTTGGAGCGACCGGTGTGGCACTACTTCTCCAACGGCGTGCTGGTTACCTGGCTGTGCGCCATCCTACTTCAAGCTGATGTGGACCGTGGACTGCAGGAGTTGTCCGCCGCCAATATGCGGGCAAGCGAGCGTTTTTGGCGATCGCCGTCGTGCGGCGGCTGACTTGGGTTGCGACAGCGGGGCGGGGTGTGCCTGGCCTCCGTCGAGATCAACTGCAAATAAAAAAACATATAAAGGCCGGCGGGCGGATCTGGTGACCATCTTCACGAGGCGGCCGACTGAGCTCACTTACCGCACGGGCGCTGCTCGACCGGGACTTTGGAGCGACCGGTGTGGCACTACTTCTCCAACGGCGTGCTGGTTACCTGGCTGTGCGCCATCCTACTTCAAGCTGATGTGGACCGTGGACTGCAGGAGTTGTCCGCCGCCAATATGCGGGCAAGCGAGCGTTTTTGGCGATCGCCGTCGTGCGGCGGCTGACTTGGGTTGCGACAGCGGGGCGGGGTGTGCCTGGCCTCCGTCGAGATCAACTGCAAATAAAAAAACATATAAAGGCCGGCGGGCGGATCTGGTGACCATCTTCACGAGGCGGCCGACTGAGCTCACTTACCGCACGGGCGCTGCTCGACCGGGACTTTGGAGCGACCGGTGTGGCACTACTTCTCCAACGGCGTGCTGGTTACCTGGCTGTGCGCCATCCTACTTCAAGCTGATGTGGACCGTGGACTGCAGGAGTTGTCCGCCGCCAATATGCGGGCAAGCGAGCGTTTTTGGCGATCGCCGTCGTGCGGCGGCTGACTTGGGTTGCGACAGCGGGGCGGGGTGTGCCTGGCCTCCGTCGAGATCAACTGCAAATAAAAAAAACATATAAAGGCCGGCGGGCGGATCTGGTGACCATCTTCACGAGGCGGCCGACTGAGCTCACTTACCGCACGGGCGCTGCTCGACCGGGACTTTGGAGCGACCGGTGTGGCACTACTTCTCCAACGGCGTGCTGGTTACCTGGCTGTGCGCCATCCTACTTCAAGCTGATGTGGACCGTGGACTGCAGGAGTTGTCCGCCGCCAATATGCGGGCAAGCGAGCGTTTTTGGCGATCGCCGTCGTGCGGCGGCTGACTTGGGCTGCGACAGCGGGGCGGGGTGTGCCTGGCCTCCGTCGAGATCAACTGCAAATAAAAAAAACATATAAAGGCCGGCGGGCGGATCTGGTGACCATCTTCACGAGGCGGCCGACTGAGCTCACTTACCGCACGGGCGCTGCTCGACCGGGACTTTGGAGCGACCGGTGTGGCACTACTTCTCCAACGGCGTGCTGGTTACCTGGCTGTGCGCCATCCTACTTCAAGCTGATGTGGACCGTGGACTGCAGGAGTTGTCCGCCGCCAATATGCGGGCAAGCGAGCGTTTTTGGCGATCGCCGTCGTGCGGCGGCTGACTTGGGTTGCGACAGCGGGGCGGGGTGTGCCTGGCCTCCGTCGAGATCAACTGCAAATAAAAAAACATATAAAGGCCGGCGGGCGGATCTGGTGACCATCTTCACGAGGCGGCCGACTGAGCTCACTTACCGCACGGGCGCTGCTCGACCGGGACTTTGGAGCGACCGGTGTGGCACTACTTCTCCAACGGCGTGCTGGTTACCTGGCTGTGCGCCATCCTACTTCAAGCTGATGTGGACCGTGGACTGCAGGAGTTGTCCGCCGCCAATATGCGGGCAAGCGAGCGTTTTTGGCGATCGCCGTCGTGCGGCGGCTGACTTGGGTTGCGACAGCGGGGCGGGGTGTGCCTGGCCTCCGTCGAGATCAACTGCAAATAAAAAAAAACATATAAAGGCCGGCGGGCGGATCTGGTGACCATCTTCACGAGGCGGCCGACTGAGCTCACTTACCGCACGGGCGCTGCTCGACCGGGACTTTGGAGCGACCGGTGTGGCACTACTTCTCCAACGGCGTGCTGGTTACCTGGCTGTGCGCCATCCTACTTCAAGCTGATGTGGACCGTGGACTGCAGGAGTTGTCCGCCGCCAATATGCGGGCAAGCGAGCGTTTTTGGCGATCGCCGTCGTGCGGCGGCTGACTTGGGTTGCGACAGCGGGGCGGGGTGTGCCTGGCCTCCGTCGAGATCAACTGCAAATAAAAAAAAACATATAAAGGCCGGCGGGCGGATCTGGTGACCATCTTCACGAGGCGGCCGACTGAGCTCACTTACCGCACGGGCGCTGCTCGACCGGGACTTTGGAGCGACCGGTGTGGCACTACTTCTCCAACGGCGTGCTGGTTACCTGGCTGTGCGCCATCCTACTTCAAGCTGATGTGGACCGTGGACTGCAGGAGTTGTCCGCCGCCAATATGCGGGCAAGCGAGCGTTTTTGGCGATCGCCGTCGTGCGGCGGCTGACTTGGGTTGCGACAGCGGGGCGGGGTGTGCCTGGCCTCCGTCGAGATCAACTGCAAATAAAAAAAACATATAAAGGCCGGCGGGCGGATCTGGTGACCATCTTCACGAGGCGGCCGACTGAGCTCACTTACCGCACGGGCGCTGCTCGACCGGGACTTTGGAGCGACCGGTGTGGCACTACTTCTCCAACGGCGTGCTGGTTACCTGGCTGTGCGCCATCCTACTTCAAGCTGATGTGGACCGTGGACTGCAGGAGTTGTCCGCCGCCAATATGCGGGCAAGCGAGCGTTTTTGGCGATCGCCGTCGTGCGGCGGCTGACTTGGGTTGCGACAGCGGGGCGGGGTGTGCCTGGCCTCCGTCGAGATCAACTGCAAATAAAAAAAACATATAAAGGCCGGCGGGCGGATCTGGTGACCATCTTCACGAGGCGGCCGACTGAGCTCACTTACCGCACGGGCGCTGCTCGACCGGGACTTTGGAGCGACCGGTGTGGCACTACTTCTCCAACGGCGTGCTGGTTACCTGGCTGTGCGCCATCCTACTTCAAGCTGATGTGGACCGTGGACTGCAGGAGTTGTCCGCCGCCAATATGCGGGCAAGCGAGCGTTTTTGGCGATCGCCGTCGTGCGGCGGCTGACTTGGGTTGCGACAGCGGGGCGGGGTGTGCCTGGCCTCCGTCGAGATCAACTGCAAATAAAAAAAAACATATAAAGGCCGGCGGGCGGATCTGGTGACCATCTTCACGAGGCGGCCGACTGAGCTCACTTACCGCACGGGCGCTGCTCGACCGGGACTTTGGAGCGACCGGTGTGGCACTACTTCTCCAACGGCGTGCTGGTTACCTGGCTGTGCGCCATCCTACTTCAAGCTGATGTGGACCGTGGACTGCAGGAGTTGTCCGCCGCCAATATGCGGGCAAGCGAGCGTTTTTGGCGATCGCCGTCGTGCGGCGGCTGACTTGGGTTGCGACAGCGGGGCGGGGTGTGCCTGGCCTCCGTCGAGATCAACTGCAAATAAAAAAAACATATAAAGGCCGGCGGGCGGATCTGGTGACCATCTTCACGAGGCGGCCGACTGAGCTCACTTACCGCACGGGCGCTGCTCGACCGGGACTTTGGAGCGACCGGTGTGGCACTACTTCTCCAACGGCGTGCTGGTTACCTGGCTGTGCGCCATCCTACTTCAAGCTGATGTGGACCGTGGACTGCAGGAGTTGTCCGCCGCCAATATGCGGGCAAGCGAGCGTTTTTGGCGATCGCCGTCGTGCGGCGGCTGACTTGGGTTGCGACAGCGGGGCGGGGTGTGCCTGGCCTCCGTCGAGATCAACTGCAAATAAAAAAACATATAAAGGCCGGCGGGCGGATCTGGTGACCATCTTCACGAGGCGGCCGACTGAGCTCACTTACCGCACGGGCGCTGCTCGACCGGGACTTTGGAGCGACCGGTGTGGCACTACTTCTCCAACGGCGTGCTGGTTACCTGGCTGTGCGCCATCCTACTTCAAGCTGATGTGGACCGTGGACTGCAGGAGTTGTCCGCCGCCAATATGCGGGCAAGCGAGCGTTTTTGGCGATCGCCGTCGTGCGGCGGCTGACTTGGGTTGCGACAGCGGGGCGGGGTGTGCCTGGCCTCCGTCGAGATCAACTGCAAATAAAAAAACATATAAAGGCCGGCGGGCGGATCTGGTGACCATCTTCACGAGGCGGCCGACTGAGCTCACTTACCGCACGGGCGCTGCTCGACCGGGACTTTGGAGCGACCGGTGTGGCACTACTTCTCCAACGGCGTGCTGGTTACCTGGCTGTGCGCCATCCTACTTCAAGCTGATGTGGACCGTGGACTGCAGGAGTTGTCCGCCGCCAATATGCGGGCAAGCGAGCGTTTTTGGCGATCGCCGTCGTGCGGCGGCTGACTTGGGTTGCGACAGCGGGGCGGGGTGTGCCTGGCCTCCGTCGAGATCAACTGCAAATAAAAAAACATATAAAGGCCGGCGGGCGGATCTGGTGACCATCTTCACGAGGCGGCCGACTGAGCTCACTTACCGCACGGGCGCTGCTCGACCGGGACTTTGGAGCGACCGGTGTGGCACTACTTCTCCAACGGCGTGCTGGTTACCTGGCTGTGCGCCATCCTACTTCAAGCTGATGTGGACCGTGGACTGCAGGAGTTGTCCGCCGCCAATATGCGGGCAAGCGAGCGTTTTTGGCGATCGCCGTCGTGCGGCGGCTGACTTGGGTTGCGACAGCGGGGCGGGGTGTGCCTGGCCTCCGTCGAGATCAACTGCAAATAAAAAAACATATAAAGGCCGGCGGGCGGATCTGGTGACCATCTTCACGAGGCGGCCGACTGAGCTCACTTACCGCACGGGCGCTGCTCGACCGGGACTTTGGAGCGACCGGTGTGGCACTACTTCTCCAACGGCGTGCTGGTTACCTGGCTGTGCGCCATCCTACTTCAAGCTGATGTGGACCGTGGACTGCAGGAGTTGTCCGCCGCCAATATGCGGGCAAGCGAGCGTTTTTGGCGATCGCCGTCGTGCGGCGGCTGACTTGGGTTGCGACAGCGGGGCGGGGTGTGCCTGGCCTCCGTCGAGATCAACTGCAAATAAAAAAACATATAAAGGCCGGCGGGCGGATCTGGTGACCATCTTCACGAGGCGGCCGACTGAGCTCACTTACCGCACGGGCGCTGCTCGACCGGGACTTTGGAGCGACCGGTGTGGCACTACTTCTCCAACGGCGTGCTGGTTACCTGGCTGTGCGCCATCCTACTTCAAGCTGATGTGGACCGTGGACTGCAGGAGTTGTCCGCCGCCAATATGCGGGCAAGCGAGCGTTTTTGGCGATCGCCGTCGTGCGGCGGCTGACTTGGGTTGCGACAGCGGGGCGGGGTGTGCCTGGCCTCCGTCGAGATCAACTGCAAATAAAAAAACATATAAAGGCCGGCGGGCGGATCTGGTGACCATCTTCACGAGGCGGCCGACTGAGCTCACTTACCGCACGGGCGCTGCTCGACCGGGACTTTGGAGCGACCGGTGTGGCACTACTTCTCCAACGGCGTGCTGGTTACCTGGCTGTGCGCCATCCTACTTCAAGCTGATGTGGACCGTGGACTGCAGGAGTTGTCCGCCGCCAATATGCGGGCAAGCGAGCGTTTTTGGCGATCGCCGTCGTGCGGCGGCTGACTTGGGTTGCGACAGCGGGGCGGGGTGTGCCTGGCCTCCGTCGAGATCAACTGCAAATAAAAAAACATATAAAGGCCGGCGGGCGGATCTGGTGACCATCTTCACGAGGCGGCCGACTGAGCTCACTTACCGCACGGGCGCTGCTCGACCGGGACTTTGGAGCGACCGGTGTGGCACTACTTCTCCAACGGCGTGCTGGTTACCTGGCTGTGCGCCATCCTACTTCAAGCTGATGTGGACCGTGGACTGCAGGAGTTGTCCGCCGCCAATATGCGGGCAAGCGAGCGTTTTTGGCGATCGCCGTCGTGCGGCGGCTGACTTGGGTTGCGACAGCGGGGCGGGGTGTGCCTGGCCTCCGTCGAGATCAACTGCAAATAAAAAAAAACATATAAAGGCCGGCGGGCGGATCTGGTGACCATCTTCACGAGGCGGCCGACTGAGCTCACTTACCGCACGGGCGCTGCTCGACCGGGACTTTGGAGCGACCGGTGTGGCACTACTTCTCCAACGGCGTGCTGGTTACCTGGCTGTGCGCCATCCTACTTCAAGCTGATGTGGACCGTGGACTGCAGGAGTTGTCCGCCGCCAATATGCGGGCAAGCGAGCGTTTTTGGCGATCGCCGTCGTGCGGCGGCTGACTTGGGTTGCGACAGCGGGGCGGGGTGTGCCTGGCCTCCGTCGAGATCAACTGCAAATAAAAAAACATATAAAGGCCGGCGGGCGGATCTGGTGACCATCTTCACGAGGCGGCCGACTGAGCTCACTTACCGCACGGGCGCTGCTCGACCGGGACTTTGGAGCGACCGGTGTGGCACTACTTCTCCAACGGCGTGCTGGTTACCTGGCTGTGCGCCATCCTACTTCAAGCTGATGTGGACCGTGGACTGCAGGAGTTGTCCGCCGCCAATATGCGGGCAAGCGAGCGTTTTTGGCGATCGCCGTCGCGGGGCGGCTGACTTGGGTTGCGACAGCGGGGCGGGGTGTGCCTGGCCTCCGTCGAGATCAACTGCAAATAAAAAAAACATATAAAGGCCGGCGGGCGGATCTGGTGACCATCTTCACGAGGCGGCCGACTGAGCTCACTTACCGCACGGGCGCTGCTCGACCGGGACTTTGGAGCGACCGGTGTGGCACTACTTCTCCAACGGCGTGCTGGTTACCTGGCTGTGCGCCATCCTACTTCAAGCTGATGTGGACCGTGGACTGCAGGAGTTGTCCGCCGCCAATATGCGGGCAAGCGAGCGTTTTTGGCGATCGCCGTCGTGCGGCGGCTGACTTGGGTTGCGACAGCGGGGCGGGGTGTGCCTGGCCTCCGTCGAGATCAACTGCAAATAAAAAAAACATATAAAGGCCGGCGGGCGGATCTGGTGACCATCTTCACGAGGCGGCCGACTGAGCTCACTTACCGCACGGGCGCTGCTCGACCGGGACTTTGGAGCGACCGGTGTGGCACTACTTCTCCAACGGCGTGCTGGTTACCTGGCTGTGCGCCATCCTACTTCAAGCTGATGTGGACCGTGGACTGCAGGAGTTGTCCGCCGCCAATATGCGGGCAAGCGAGCGTTTTTGGCGATCGCCGTCGTGCGGCGGCTGACTTGGGTTGCGACAGCGGGGCGGGGTGTGCCTGGCCTCCGTCGAGATCAACTGCAAATAAAAAAAACATATAAAGGCCGGCGGGCGGATCTGGTGACCATCTTCACGAGGCGGCCGACTGAGCTCACTTACCGCACGGGCGCTGCTCGACCGGGACTTTGGAGCGACCGGTGTGGCACTACTTCTCCAACGGCGTGCTGGTTACCTGGCTGTGCGCCATCCTACTTCAAGCTGATGTGGACCGTGGACTGCAGGAGTTGTCCGCCGCCAATATGCGGGCAAGCGAGCGTTTTTGGCGATCGCCGTCGTGCGGCGGCTGACTTGGGTTGCGACAGCGGGGCGGGGTGTGCCTGGCCTCCGTCGAGATCAACTGCAAATAAAAAAACATATAAAGGCCGGCGGGCGGATCTGGTGACCATCTTCACGAGGCGGCCGACTGAGCTCACTTACCGCACGGGCGCTGCTCGACCGGGACTTTGGAGCGACCGGTGTGGCACTACTTCTCCAACGGCGTGCTGGTTACCTGGCTGTGCGCCATCCTACTTCAAGCTGATGTGGACCGTGGACTGCAGGAGTTGTCCGCCGCCAATATGCGGGCAAGCGAGCGTTTTTGGCGATCGCCGTCGTGCGGCGGCTGACTTGGGTTGCGACAGCGGGGCGGGGTGTGCCTGGCCTCCGTCGAGATCAACTGCAAATAAAAAAACATATAAAGGCCGGCGGGCGGATCTGGTGACCATCTTCACGAGGCGGCCGACTGAGCTCACTTACCGCACGGGCGCTGCTCGACCGGGACTTTGGAGCGACCGGTGTGGCACTACTTCTCCAACGGCGTGCTGGTTACCTGGCTGTGCGCCATCCTACTTCAAGCTGATGTGGACCGTGGACTGCAGGAGTTGTCCGCCGCCAATATGCGGGCAAGCGAGCGTTTTTGGCGATCGCCGTCGTGCGGCGGCTGACTTGGGTTGCGACAGCGGGGCGGGGTGTGCCTGGCCTCCGTCGAGATCAACTGCAAATAAAAAAACATATAAAGGCCGGCGGGCGGATCTGGTGACCATCTTCACGAGGCGGCCGACTGAGCTCACTTACCGCACGGGCGCTGCTCGACCGGGACTTTGGAGCGACCGGTGTGGCACTACTTCTCCAACGGCGTGCTGGTTACCTGGCTGTGCGCCATCCTACTTCAAGCTGATGTGGACCGTGGACTGCAGGAGTTGTCCGCCGCCAATATGCGGGCAAGCGAGCGTTTTTGGCGATCGCCGTCGTGCGGCGGCTGACTTGGGTTGCGACAGCGGGGCGGGGTGTGCCTGGCCTCCGTCGAGATCAACTGCAAATAAAAAAAAACATATAAAGGCCGGCGGGCGGATCTGGTGACCATCTTCACGAGGCGGCCGACTGAGCTCACTTACCGCACGGGCGCTGCTCGACCGGGACTTTGGAGCGACCGGTGTGGCACTACTTCTCCAACGGCGTGCTGGTTACCTGGCTGTGCGCCATCCTACTTCAAGCTGATGTGGACCGTGGACTGCAGGAGTTGTCCGCCGCCAATATGCGGGCAAGCGAGCGTTTTTGGCGATCGCCGTCGTGCGGCGGCTGACTTGGGTTGCGACAGCGGGGCGGGGTGTGCCTGGCCTCCGTCGAGATCAACTGCAAATAAAAAAAACATATAAAGGCCGGCGGGCGGATCTGGTGACCATCTTCACGAGGCGGCCGACTGAGCTCACTTACCGCACGGGCGCTGCTCGACCGGGACTTTGGAGCGACCGGTGTGGCACTACTTCTCCAACGGCGTGCTGGTTACCTGGCTGTGCGCCATCCTACTTCAAGCTGATGTGGACCGTGGACTGCAGGAGTTGTCCGCCGCCAATATGCGGGCAAGCGAGCGTTTTTGGCGATCGCCGTCGTGCGGCGGCTGACTTGGGTTGCGACAGCGGGGCGGGGTGTGCCTGGCCTCCGTCGAGATCAACTGCAAATAAAAAAACATATAAAGGCCGGCGGGCGGATCTGGTGACCATCTTCACGAGGCGGCCGACTGAGCTCACTTACCGCACGGGCGCTGCTCGACCGGGACTTTGGAGCGACCGGTGTGGCACTACTTCTCCAACGGCGTGCTGGTTACCTGGCTGTGCGCCATCCTACTTCAAGCTGATGTGGACCGTGGACTGCAGGAGTTGTCCGCCGCCAATATGCGGGCAAGCGAGCGTTTTTGGCGATCGCCGTCGTGCGGCGGCTGACTTGGGTTGCGACAGCGGGGCGGGGTGTGCCTGGCCTCCGTCGAGATCAACTGCAAATAAAAAAAACATATAAAGGCCGGCGGGCGGATCTGGTGACCATCTTCACGAGGCGGCCGACTGAGCTCACTTACCGCACGGGCGCTGCTCGACCGGGACTTTGGAGCGACCGGTGTGGCACTACTTCTCCAACGGCGTGCTGGTTACCTGGCTGTGCGCCATCCTACTTCAAGCTGATGTGGACCGTGGACTGCAGGAGTTGTCCGCCGCCAATATGCGGGCAAGCGAGCGTTTTTGGCGATCGCCGTCGTGCGGCGGCTGACTTGGGTTGCGACAGCGGGGCGGGGTGTGCCTGGCCTCCGTCGAGATCAACTGCAAATAAAAAAACATATAAAGGCCGGCGGGCGGATCTGGTGACCATCTTCACGAGGCGGCCGACTGAGCTCACTTACCGCACGGGCGCTGCTCGACCGGGACTTTGGAGCGACCGGTGTGGCACTACTTCTCCAACGGCGTGCTGGTTACCTGGCTGTGCGCCATCCTACTTCAAGCTGATGTGGACCGTGGACTGCAGGAGTTGTCCGCCGCCAATATGCGGGCAAGCGAGCGTTTTTGGCGATCGCCGTCGTGCGGCGGCTGACTTGGGTTGCGACAGCGGGGCGGGGTGTGCCTGGCCTCCGTCGAGATCAACTGCAAATAAAAAAAACATATAAAGGCCGGCGGGCGGATCTGGTGACCATCTTCACGAGGCGGCCGACTGAGCTCACTTACCGCACGGGCGCTGCTCGACCGGGACTTTGGAGCGACCGGTGTGGCACTACTTCTCCAACGGCGTGCTGGTTACCTGGCTGTGCGCCATCCTACTTCAAGCTGATGTGGACCGTGGACTGCAGGAGTTGTCCGCCGCCAATATGCGGGCAAGCGAGCGTTTTTGGCGATCGCCGTCGTGCGGCGGCTGACTTGGGTTGCGACAGCGGGGCGGGGTGTGCCTGGCCTCCGTCGAGATCAACTGCAAATAAAAAAACATATAAAGGCCGGCGGGCGGATCTGGTGACCATCTTCACGAGGCGGCCGACTGAGCTCACTTACCGCACGGGCGCTGCTCGACCGGGACTTTGGAGCGACCGGTGTGGCACTACTTCTCCAACGGCGTGCTGGTTACCTGGCTGTGCGCCATCCTACTTCAAGCTGATGTGGACCGTGGACTGCAGGAGTTGTCCGCCGCCAATATGCGGGCAAGCGAGCGTTTTTGGCGATCGCCGTCGTGCGGCGGCTGACTTGGGTTGCGACAGCGGGGCGGGGTGTGCCTGGCCTCCGTCGAGATCAACTGCAAATAAAAAAACATATAAAGGCCGGCGGGCGGATCTGGTGACCATCTTCACGAGGCGGCCGACTGAGCTCACTTACCGCACGGGCGCTGCTCGACCGGGACTTTGGAGCGACCGGTGTGGCACTACTTCTCCAACGGCGTGCTGGTTACCTGGCTGTGCGCCATCCTACTTCAAGCTGATGTGGACCGTGGACTGCAGGAGTTGTCCGCCGCCAATATGCGGGCAAGCGAGCGTTTTTGGCGATCGCCGTCGTGCGGCGGCTGACTTGGGTTGCGACAGCGGGGCGGGGTGTGCCTGGCCTCCGTCGAGATCAACTGCAAATAAAAAAAAACATATAAAGGCCGGCGGGCGGATCTGGTGACCATCTTCACGAGGCGGCCGACTGAGCTCACTTACCGCACGGGCGCTGCTCGACCGGGACTTTGGAGCGACCGGTGTGGCACTACTTCTCCAACGGCGTGCTGGTTACCTGGCTGTGCGCCATCCTACTTCAAGCTGATGTGGACCGTGGACTGCAGGAGTTGTCCGCCGCCAATATGCGGGCAAGCGAGCGTTTTTGGCGATCGCCGTCGTGCGGCGGCTGACTTGGGTTGCGACAGCGGGGCGGGGTGTGCCTGGCCTCCGTCGAGATCAACTGCAAATAAAAAAACATATAAAGGCCGGCGGGCGGATCTGGTGACCATCTTCACGAGGCGGCCGACTGAGCTCACTTACCGCACGGGCGCTGCTCGACCGGGACTTTGGAGCGACCGGTGTGGCACTACTTCTCCAACGGCGTGCTGGTTACCTGGCTGTGCGCCATCCTACTTCAAGCTGATGTGGACCGTGGACTGCAGGAGTTGTCCGCCGCCAATATGCGGGCAAGCGAGCGTTTTTGGCGATCGCCGTCGTGCGGCGGCTGACTTGGGTTGCGACAGCGGGGCGGGGTGTGCCTGGCCTCCGTCGAGATCAACTGCAAATAAAAAAAACATATAAAGGCCGGCGGGCGGATCTGGTGACCATCTTCACGAGGCGGCCGACTGAGCTCACTTACCGCACGGGCGCTGCTCGACCGGGACTTTGGAGCGACCGGTGTGGCACTACTTCTCCAACGGCGTGCTGGTTACCTGGCTGTGCGCCATCCTACTTCAAGCTGATGTGGACCGTGGACTGCAGGAGTTGTCCGCCGCCAATATGCGGGCAAGCGAGCGTTTTTGGCGATCGCCGTCGTGCGGCGGCTGACTTGGGTTGCGACAGCGGGGCGGGGTGTGCCTGGCCTCCGTCGAGATCAACTGCAAATAAAAAAAACATATAAAGGCCGGCGGGCGGATCTGGTGACCATCTTCACGAGGCGGCCGACTGAGCTCACTTACCGCACGGGCGCTGCTCGACCGGGACTTTGGAGCGACCGGTGTGGCACTACTTCTCCAACGGCGTGCTGGTTACCTGGCTGTGCGCCATCCTACTTCAAGCTGATGTGGACCGTGGACTGCAGGAGTTGTCCGCCGCCAATATGCGGGCAAGCGAGCGTTTTTGGCGATCGCCGTCGTGCGGCGGCTGACTTGGGTTGCGACAGCGGGGCGGGGTGTGCCTGGCCTCCGTCGAGATCAACTGCAAATAAAAAAACATATAAAGGCCGGCGGGCGGATCTGGTGACCATCTTCACGAGGCGGCCGACTGAGCTCACTTACCGCACGGGCGCTGCTCGACCGGGACTTTGGAGCGACCGGTGTGGCACTACTTCTCCAACGGCGTGCTGGTTACCTGGCTGTGCGCCATCCTACTTCAAGCTGATGTGGACCGTGGACTGCAGGAGTTGTCCGCCGCCAATATGCGGGCAAGCGAGCGTTTTTGGCGATCGCCGTCGTGCGGCGGCTGACTTGGGTTGCGACAGCGGGGCGGTGTGCCTGGCCTCCGTCGAGATCAACTGCAAATAAAAAAACATATAAAGGCCGGCGGGCGGATCTGGTGACCATCTTCACGAGGCGGCCGACTGAGCTCACTTACCGCACGGGCGCTGCTCGACCGGGACTTTGGAGCGACCGGTGTGGCACTACTTCTCCAACGGCGTGCTGGTTACCTGGCTGTGCGCCATCCTACTTCAAGCTGATGTGGACCGTGGACTGCAGGAGTTGTCCGCCGCCAATATGCGGGCAAGCGAGCGTTTTTGGCGATCGCCGTCGTGCGGCGGCTGACTTGGGTTGCGACAGCGGGGCGGGGTGTGCCTGGCCTCCGTCGAGATCAACTGCAAATAAAAAAACATATAAAGGCCGGCGGGCGGATCTGGTGACCATCTTCACGAGGCGGCCGACTGAGCTCACTTACCGCACGGGCGCTGCTCGACCGGGACTTTGGAGCGACCGGTGTGGCACTACTTCTCCAACGGCGTGCTGGTTACCTGGCTGTGCGCCATCCTACTTCAAGCTGATGTGGACCGTGGACTGCAGGAGTTGTCCGCCGCCAATATGCGGGCAAGCGAGCGTTTTTGGCGATCGCCGCCGTGCGGCGGCTGACTTGGGTTGCGACAGCGGGGCGGGGTGTGCCTGGCCTCCGTCGAGATCAACTGCAAATAAAAAAACATATAAAGGCCGGCGGGCGGATCTGGTGACCATCTTCACGAGGCGGCCGACTGAGCTCACTTACCGCACGGGCGCTGCTCGACCGGGACTTTGGAGCGACCGGTGTGGCACTACTTCTCCAACGGCGTGCTGGTTACCTGGCTGTGCGCCATCCTACTTCAAGCTGATGTGGACCGTGGACTGCAGGAGTTGTCCGCCGCCAATATGCGGGCAAGCGAGCGTTTTTGGCGATCGCCGTCGTGCGGCGGCTGACTTGGGTTGCGACAGCGGGGCGGGGTGTGCCTGGCCTCCGTCGAGATCAACTGCAAATAAAAAAACATATAAAGGCCGGCGGGCGGATCTGGTGACCATCTTCACGAGGCGGCCGACTGAGCTCACTTACCGCACGGGCGCTGCTCGACCGGGACTTTGGAGCGACCGGTGTGGCACTACTTCTCCAACGGCGTGCTGGTTACCTGGCTGTGCGCCATCCTACTTCAAGCTGATGTGGACCGTGGACTGCAGGAGTTGTCCGCCGCCAATATGCGGGCAAGCGAGCGTTTTTGGCGATCGCCGTCGTGCGGCGGCTGACTTGGGTTGCGACAGCGGGGCGGGGTGTGCCTGGCCTCCGTCGAGATCAACTGCAAATAAAAAAACATATAAAGGCCGGCGGGCGGATCTGGTGACCATCTTCACGAGGCGGCCGACTGAGCTCACTTACCGCACGGGCGCTGCTCGACCGGGACTTTGGAGCGACCGGTGTGGCACTACTTCTCCAACGGCGTGCTGGTTACCTGGCTGTGCGCCATCCTACTTCAAGCTGATGTGGACCGTGGACTGCAGGAGTTGTCCGCCGCCAATATGCGGGCAAGCGAGCGTTTTTGGCGATCGCCGTCGTGCGGCGGCTGACTTGGGTTGCGACAGCGGGGCGGGGTGTGCCTGGCCTCCGTCGAGATCAACTGCAAATAAAAAAACATATAAAGGCCGGCGGGCGGATCTGGTGACCATCTTCACGAGGCGGCCGACTGAGCTCACTTACCGCACGGGCGCTGCTCGACCGGGACTTTGAGCGACCGGTGTGGCACTACTTCTCCAACGGCGTGCTGGTTACCTGGCTGTGCGCCATCCTACTTCAAGCTGATGTGGACCGTGGACTGCAGGAGTTGTCCGCCGCCAATATGCGGGCAAGCGAGCGTTTTTGGCGATCGCCGTCGTGCGGCGGCTGACTTGGGTTGCGACAGCGGGGCGGGGTGTGCCTGGCCTCCGTCGAGATCAACTGCAAATAAAAAAAAACATATAAAGGCCGGCGGGCGGATCTGGTGACCATCTTCACGAGGCGGCCGACTGAGCTCACTTACCGCACGGGCGCTGCTCGACCGGGACTTTGGAGCGACCGGTGTGGCACTACTTCTCCAACGGCGTGCTGGTTACCTGGCTGTGCGCCATCCTACTTCAAGCTGATGTGGACCGTGGACTGCAGGAGTTGTCCGCCGCCAATATGCGGGCAAGCGAGCGTTTTTGGCGATCGCCGTCGTGCGGCGGCTGACTTGGGTTGCGACAGCGGGGCGGGGTGTGCCTGGCCTCCGTCGAGATCAACTGCAAATAAAAAAACATATAAAGGCCGGCGGGCGGATCTGGTGACCATCTTCACGAGGCGGCCGACTGAGCTCACTTACCGCACGGGCGCTGCTCGACCGGGACTTTGGAGCGACCGGTGTGGCACTACTTCTCCAACGGCGTGCTGGTTACCTGGCTGTGCGCCATCCTACTTCAAGCTGATGTGGACCGTGGACTGCAGGAGTTGTCCGCCGCCAATATGCGGGCAAGCGAGCGTTTTTGGCGATCGCCGCCGTGCGGCGGCTGACTTGGGTTGCGACAGCGGGGCGGGGTGTGCCTGGCCTCCGTCGAGATCAACTGCAAATAAAAAAACATATAAAGGCCGGCGGGCGGATCTGGTGACCATCTTCACGAGGCGGCCGACTGAGCTCACTTACCGCACGGGCGCTGCTCGACCGGGACTTTGGAGCGACCGGTGTGGCACTACTTCTCCAACGGCGTGCTGGTTACCTGGCTGTGCGCCATCCTACTTCAAGCTGATGTGGACCGTGGACTGCAGGAGTTGTCCGCCGCCAATATGCGGGCAAGCGAGCGTTTTTTGGCGATCGCCGTCGTGCGACGGCTGACTTGGGTTGCGACAGCGGGGCGGGGTGTGCCTGGCCTCCGTCGAGATCAACTGCAAATAAAAAAACATATAAAGGCCGGCGGGCGGATCTGGTGACCATCTTCACGAGGCGGCCGACTGAGCTCACTTACCGCACGGGCGCTGCTCGACCGGGACTTTGGAGCGACCGGTGTGGCACTACTTCTCCAACGGCGTGCTGGTTACCTGGCTGTGCGCCATCCTACTTCAAGCTGATGTGGACCGTGGACTGCAGGAGTTGTCCGCCGCCAATATGCGGGCAAGCGAGCGTTTTTGGCGATCGCCGTCGTGCGGCGGCTGACTTGGGTTGCGACAGCGGGGCGGGGTGTGCCTGGCCTCCGTCGAGATCAACTGCAAATAAAAAAACATATAAAGGCCGGCGGGCGGATCTGGTGACCATCTTCACGAGGCGGCCGACTGAGCTCACTTACCGCACGGGCGCTGCTCGACCGGGACTTTGGAGCGACCGGTGTGGCACTACTTCTCCAACGGCGTGCTGGTTACCTGGCTGTGCGCCATCCTACTTCAAGCTGATGTGGACCGTGGACTGCAGGAGTTGTCCGCCGCCAATATGCGGGCAAGCGAGCGTTTTTGGCGATCGCCGTCGTGCGGCGGCTGACTTGGGTTGCGACAGCGGGGCGGGGTGTGCCTGGCCTCCGTCGAGATCAACTGCAAATAAAAAAAACATATAAAGGCCGGCGGGCGGATCTGGTGACCATCTTCACGAGGCGGCCGACTGAGCTCACTTACCGCACGGGCGCTGCTCGACCGGGACTTTGGAGCGACCGGTGTGGCACTACTTCTCCAACGGCGTGCTGGTTACCTGGCTGTGCGCCATCCTACTTCAAGCTGATGTGGACCGTGGACTGCAGGAGTTGTCCGCCGCCAATATGCGGGCAAGCGAGCGTTTTTGGCGATCGCCGTCGTGCGGCGGCTGACTTGGGTTGCGACAGCGGGGCGGGGTGTGCCTGGCCTCCGTCGAGATCAACTGCAAATAAAAAAACATATAAAGGCCGGCGGGCGGATCTGGTGACCATCTTCACGAGGCGGCCGACTGAGCTCACTTACCGCACGGGCGCTGCTCGACCGGGACTTTGGAGCGACCGGTGTGGCACTACTTCTCCAACGGCGTGCTGGTTACCTGGCTGTGCGCCATCCTACTTCAAGCTGATGTGGACCGTGGACTGCAGGAGTTGTCCGCCGCCAATATGCGGGCAAGCGAGCGTTTTTGGCGATCGCCGTCGTGCGGCGGCTGACTTGGGTTGCGACAGCGGGGCGGGGTGTGCCTGGCCTCCGTCGAGATCAACTGCAAATAAAAAAACATATAAAGGCCGGCGGGCGGATCTGGTGACCATCTTCACGAGGCGGCCGACTGAGCTCACTTACCGCACGGGCGCTGCTCGACCGGGACTTTGGAGCGACCGGTGTGGCACTACTTCTCCAACGGCGTGCTGGTTACCTGGCTGTGCGCCATCCTACTTCAAGCTGATGTGGACCGTGGACTGCAGGAGTTGTCCGCCGCCAATATGCGGGCAAGCGAGCGTTTTTGGCGATCGCCGTCGTGCGGCGGCTGACTTGGGTTGCGACAGCGGGGCGGGGTGTGCCTGGCCTCCGTCGAGATCAACTGCAAATAAAAAAACATATAAAGGCCGGCGGGCGGATCTGGTGACCATCTTCACGAGGCGGCCGACTGAGCTCACTTACCGCACGGGCGCTGCTCGACCGGGACTTTGGAGCGACCGGTGTGGCACTACTTCTCCAACGGCGTGCTGGTTACCTGGCTGTGCGCCATCCTACTTCAAGCTGATGTGGACCGTGGACTGCAGGAGTTGTCCGCCGCCAATATGCGGGCAAGCGAGCGTTTTTGGCGATCGCCGTCGTGCGGCGGCTGACTTGGGTTGCGACAGCGGGGCGGGGTGTGCCTGGCCTCCGTCGAGATCAACTGCAAATAAAAAAACATATAAAGGCCGGCGGGCGGATCTGGTGACCATCTTCACGAGGCGGCCGACTGAGCTCACTTACCGCACGGGCGCTGCTCGACCGGGACTTTGGAGCGACCGGTGTGGCACTACTTCTCCAACGGCGTGCTGGTTACCTGGCTGTGCGCCATCCTACTTCAAGCTGATGTGGACCGTGGACTGCAGGAGTTGTCCGCCGCCAATATGCGGGCAAGCGAGCGTTTTTGGCGATCGCCGTCGTGCGGCGGCTGACTTGGGTTGCGACAGCGGGGCGGGGTGTGCCTGGCCTCCGTCGAGATCAACTGCAAATAAAAAAACATATAAAGGCCGGCGGGCGGATCTGGTGACCATCTTCACGAGGCGGCCGACTGAGCTCACTTACCGCACGGGCGCTGCTCGACCGGGACTTTGGAGCGACCGGTGTGGCACTACTTCTCCAACGGCGTGCTGGTTACCTGGCTGTGCGCCATCCTACTTCAAGCTGATGTGGACCGTGGACTGCAGGAGTTGTCCGCCGCCAATATGCGGGCAAGCGAGCGTTTTTGGCGATCGCCGTCGTGCGGCGGCTGACTTGGGTTGCGACAGCGGGGCGGGGTGTGCCTGGCCTCCGTCGAGATCAACTGCAAATAAAAAAACATATAAAGGCCGGCGGGCGGATCTGGTGACCATCTTCACGAGGCGGCCGACTGAGCTCACTTACCGCACGGGCGCTGCTCGACCGGGACTTTGGAGCGACCGGTGTGGCACTACTTCTCCAACGGCGTGCTGGTTACCTGGCTGTGCGCCATCCTACTTCAAGCTGATGTGGACCGTGGACTGCAGGAGTTGTCCGCCGCCAATATGCGGGCAAGCGAGCGTTTTTGGCGATCGCCGTCGTGCGGCGGCTGACTTGGGTTGCGACAGCGGGGCGGGGTGTGCCTGGCCTCCGTCGAGATCAACTGCAAATAAAAAAACATATAAAGGCCGGCGGGCGGATCTGGTGACCATCTTCACGAGGCGGCCGACTGAGCTCACTTACCGCACGGGCGCTGCTCGACCGGGACTTTGGAGCGACCGGTGTGGCACTACTTCTCCAACGGCGTGCTGGTTACCTGGCTGTGCGCCATCCTACTTCAAGCTGATGTGGACCGTGGACTGCAGGAGTTGTCCGCCGCCAATATGCGGGCAAGCGAGCGTTTTTGGCGATCGCCGTCGTGCGGCGGCTGACTTGGGTTGCGACAGCGGGGCGGGGTGTGCCTGGCCTCCGTCGAGATCAACTGCAAATAAAAAAAACATATAAAGGCCGGCGGGCGGATCTGGTGACCATCTTCACGAGGCGGCCGACTGAGCTCACTTACCGCACGGGCGCTGCTCGACCGGGACTTTGGAGCGACCGGTGTGGCACTACTTCTCCAACGGCGTGCTGGTTACCTGGCTGTGCGCCATCCTACTTCAAGCTGATGTGGACCGTGGACTGCAGGAGTTGTCCGCCGCCAATATGCGGGCAAGCGAGCGTTTTTGGCGATCGCCGTCGTGCGGCGGCTGACTTGGGTTGCGACAGCGGGGCGGGGTGTGCCTGGCCTCCGTCGAGATCAACTGCAAATAAAAAAACATATAAAGGCCGGCGGGCGGATCTGGTGACCATCTTCACGAGGCGGCCGACTGAGCTCACTTACCGCACGGGCGCTGCTCGACCGGGACTTTGGAGCGACCGGTGTGGCACTACTTCTCCAACGGCGTGCTGGTTACCTGGCTGTGCGCCATCCTACTTCAAGCTGATGTGGACCGTGGACTGCAGGAGTTGTCCGCCGCCAATATGCGGGCAAGCGAGCGTTTTTGGCGATCGCCGTCGTGCGGCGGCTGACTTGGGTTGCGACAGCGGGGCGGGGTGTGCCTGGCCTCCGTCGAGATCAACTGCAAATAAAAAAACATATAAAGGCCGGCGGGCGGATCTGGTGACCATCTTCACGAGGCGGCCGACTGAGCTCACTTACCGCACGGGCGCTGCTCGACCGGGACTTTGGAGCGACCGGTGTGGCACTACTTCTCCAACGGCGTGCTGGTTACCTGGCTGTGCGCCATCCTACTTCAAGCTGATGTGGACCGTGGACTGCAGGAGTTGTCCGCCGCCAATATGCGGGCAAGCGAGCGTTTTTGGCGATCGCCGTCGTGCGGCGGCTGACTTGGGTTGCGACAGCGGGGCGGGGTGTGCCTGGCCTCCGTCGAGATCAACTGCAAATAAAAAAAACATATAAAGGCCGGCGGGCGGATCTGGTGACCATCTTCACGAGGCGGCCGACTGAGCTCACTTACCGCACGGGCGCTGCTCGACCGGGACTTTGGAGCGACCGGTGTGGCACTACTTCTCCAACGGCGTGCTGGTTACCTGGCTGTGCGCCATCCTACTTCAAGCTGATGTGGACCGTGGACTGCAGGAGTTGTCCGCCGCCAATATGCGGGCAAGCGAGCGTTTTTGGCGATCGCCGTCGTGCGGCGGCTGACTTGGGTTGCGACAGCGGGGCGGGGTGTGCCTGGCCTCCGTCGAGATCAACTGCAAATAAAAAAAACATATAAAGGCCGGCGGGCGGATCTGGTGACCATCTTCACGAGGCGGCCGACTGAGCTCACTTACCGCACGGGCGCTGCTCGACCGGGACTTTGGAGCGACCGGTGTGGCACTACTTCTCCAACGGCGTGCTGGTTACCTGGCTGTGCGCCATCCTACTTCAAGCTGATGTGGACCGTGGACTGCAGGAGTTGTCCGCCGCCAATATGCGGGCAAGCGAGCGTTTTTGGCGATCGCCGTCGTGCGGCGGCTGACTTGGGTTGCGACAGCGGGGCGGGGTGTGCCTGGCCTCCGTCGAGATCAACTGCAAATAAAAAAAACATATAAAGGCCGGCGGGCGGATCTGGTGACCATCTTCACGAGGCGGCCGACTGAGCTCACTTACCGCACGGGCGCTGCTCGACCGGGACTTTGGAGCGACCGGTGTGGCACTACTTCTCCAACGGCGTGCTGGTTACCTGGCTGTGCGCCATCCTACTTCAAGCTGATGTGGACCGTGGACTGCAGGAGTTGTCCGCCGCCAATATGCGGGCAAGCGAGCGTTTTTGGCGATCGCCGTCGTGCGGCGGCTGACTTGGGTTGCGACAGCGGGGCGGGGTGTGCCTGGCCTCCGTCGAGATCAACTGCAAATAAAAAAACATATAAAGGCCGGCGGGCGGATCTGGTGACCATCTTCACGAGGCGGCCGACTGAGCTCACTTACCGCACGGGCGCTGCTCGACCGGGACTTTGGAGCGACCGGTGTGGCACTACTTCTCCAACGGCGTGCTGGTTACCTGGCTGTGCGCCATCCTACTTCAAGCTGATGTGGACCGTGGACTGCAGGAGTTGTCCGCCGCCAATATGCGGGCAAGCGAGCGTTTTTGGCGATCGCCGTCGTGCGGCGGCTGACTTGGGTTGCGACAGCGGGGCGGGGTGTGCCTGGCCTCCGTCGAGATCAACTGCAAATAAAAAAAACATATAAAGGCCGGCGGGCGGATCTGGTGACCATCTTCACGAGGCGGCCGACTGAGCTCACTTACCGCACGGGCGCTGCTCGACCGGGACTTTGGAGCGACCGGTGTGGCACTACTTCTCCAACGGCGTGCTGGTTACCTGGCTGTGCGCCATCCTACTTCAAGCTGATGTGGACCGTGGACTGCAGGAGTTGTCCGCCGCCAATATGCGGGCAAGCGAGCGTTTTTGGCGATCGCCGTCGTGCGGCGGCTGACTTGGGTTGCGACAGCGGGGCGGGGTGTGCCTGGCCTCCGTCGAGATCAACTGCAAATAAAAAAACATATAAAGGCCGGCGGGCGGATCTGGTGACCATCTTCACGAGGCGGCCGACTGAGCTCACTTACCGCACGGGCGCTGCTCGACCGGGACTTTGGAGCGACCGGTGTGGCACTACTTCTCCAACGGCGTGCTGGTTACCTGGCTGTGCGCCATCCTACTTCAAGCTGATGTGGACCGTGGACTGCAGGAGTTGTCCGCCGCCAATATGCGGGCAAGCGAGCGTTTTTGGCGATCGCCGTCGTGCGGCGGCTGACTTGGGTTGCGACAGCGGGGCGGGGTGTGCCTGGCCTCCGTCGAGATCAACTGCAAATAAAAAAAACATATAAAGGCCGGCGGGCGGATCTGGTGACCATCTTCACGAGGCGGCCGACTGAGCTCACTTACCGCACGGGCGCTGCTCGACCGGGACTTTGGAGCGACCGGTGTGGCACTACTTCTCCAACGGCGTGCTGGTTACCTGGCTGTGCGCCATCCTACTTCAAGCTGATGTGGACCGTGGACTGCAGGAGTTGTCCGCCGCCAATATGCGGGCAAGCGAGCGTTTTTGGCGATCGCCGTCGTGCGGCGGCTGACTTGGGTTGCGACAGCGGGGCGGGGTGTGCCTGGCCTCCGTCGAGATCAACTGCAAATAAAAAAAACATATAAAGGCCGGCGGGCGGATCTGGTGACCATCTTCACGAGGCGGCCGACTGAGCTCACTTACCGCACGGGCGCTGCTCGACCGGGACTTTGGAGCGACCGGTGTGGCACTACTTCTCCAACGGCGTGCTGGTTACCTGGCTGTGCGCCATCCTACTTCAAGCTGATGTGGACCGTGGACTGCAGGAGTTGTCCGCCGCCAATATGCGGGCAAGCGAGCGTTTTTGGCGATCGCCGTCGTGCGGCGGCTGACTTGGGTTGCGACAGCGGGGCGGGGTGTGCCTGGCCTCCGTCGAGATCAACTGCAAATAAAAAAAACATATAAAGGCCGGCGGGCGGATCTGGTGACCATCTTCACGAGGCGGCCGACTGAGCTCACTTACCGCACGGGCGCTGCTCGACCGGGACTTTGGAGCGACCGGTGTGGCACTACTTCTCCAACGGCGTGCTGGTTACCTGGCTGTGCGCCATCCTACTTCAAGCTGATGTGGACCGTGGACTGCAGGAGTTGTCCGCCGCCAATATGCGGGCAAGCGAGCGTTTTTGGCGATCGCCGTCGTGCGGCGGCTGACTTGGGTTGCGACAGCGGGGCGGGGTGTGCCTGGCCTCCGTCGAGATCAACTGCAAATAAAAAAAACATATAAAGGCCGGCGGGCGGATCTGGTGACCATCTTCACGAGGCGGCCGACTGAGCTCACTTACCGCACGGGCGCTGCTCGACCGGGACTTTGGAGCGACCGGTGTGGCACTACTTCTCCAACGGCGTGCTGGTTACCTGGCTGTGCGCCATCCTACTTCAAGCTGATGTGGACCGTGGACTGCAGGAGTTGTCCGCCGCCAATATGCGGGCAAGCGAGCGTTTTTGGCGATCGCCGTCGTGCGGCGGCTGACTTGGGTTGCGACAGCGGGGCGGGGTGTGCCTGGCCTCCGTCGAGATCAACTGCAAATAAAAAAACATATAAAGGCCGGCGGGCGGATCTGGTGACCATCTTCACGAGGCGGCCGACTGAGCTCACTTACCGCACGGGCGCTGCTCGACCGGGACTTTGGAGCGACCGGTGTGGCACTACTTCTCCAACGGCGTGCTGGTTACCTGGCTGTGCGCCATCCTACTTCAAGCTGATGTGGACCGTGGACTGCAGGAGTTGTCCGCCGCCAATATGCGGGCAAGCGAGCGTTTTTGGCGATCGCCGTCGTGCGGCGGCTGACTTGGGTTGCGACAGCGGGGCGGGGTGTGCCTGGCCTCCGTCGAGATCAACTGCAAATAAAAAAAACATATAAAGGCCGGCGGGCGGATCTGGTGACCATCTTCACGAGGCGGCCGACTGAGCTCACTTACCGCACGGGCGCTGCTCGACCGGGACTTTGGAGCGACCGGTGTGGCACTACTTCTCCAACGGCGTGCTGGTTACCTGGCTGTGCGCCATCCTACTTCAAGCTGATGTGGACCGTGGACTGCAGGAGTTGTCCGCCGCCAATATGCGGGCAAGCGAGCGTTTTTGGCGATCGCCGTCGTGCGGCGGCTGACTTGGGTTGCGACAGCGGGGCGGGGTGTGCCTGGCCTCCGTCGAGATCAACTGCAAATAAAAAAAACATATAAAGGCCGGCGGGCGGATCTGGTGACCATCTTCACGAGGCGGCCGACTGAGCTCACTTACCGCACGGGCGCTGCTCGACCGGGACTTTGGAGCGACCGGTGTGGCACTACTTCTCCAACGGCGTGCTGGTTACCTGGCTGTGCGCCATCCTACTTCAAGCTGATGTGGACCGTGGACTGCAGGAGTTGTCCGCCGCCAATATGCGGGCAAGCGAGCGTTTTTGGCGATCGCCGTCGTGCGGCGGCTGACTTGGGTTGCGACAGCGGGGCGGGGTGTGCCTGGCCTCCGTCGAGATCAACTGCAAATAAAAAAAAACATATAAAGGCCGGCGGGCGGATCTGGTGACCATCTTCACGAGGCGGCCGACTGAGCTCACTTACCGCACGGGCGCTGCTCGACCGGGACTTTGGAGCGACCGGTGTGGCACTACTTCTCCAACGGCGTGCTGGTTACCTGGCTGTGCGCCATCCTACTTCAAGCTGATGTGGACCGTGGACTGCAGGAGTTGTCCGCCGCCAATATGCGGGCAAGCGAGCGTTTTTGGCGATCGCCGTCGTGCGGCGGCTGACTTGGGTTGCGACAGCGGGGCGGGGTGTGCCTGGCCTCCGTCGAGATCAACTGCAAATAAAAAAAACATATAAAGGCCGGCGGGCGGATCTGGTGACCATCTTCACGAGGCGGCCGACTGAGCTCACTTACCGCACGGGCGCTGCTCGACCGGGACTTTGGAGCGACCGGTGTGGCACTACTTCTCCAACGGCGTGCTGGTTACCTGGCTGTGCGCCATCCTACTTCAAGCTGATGTGGACCGTGGACTGCAGGAGTTGTCCGCCGCCAATATGCGGGCAAGCGAGCGTTTTTGGCGATCGCCGTCGTGCGGCGGCTGACTTGGGTTGCGACAGCGGGGCGGGGTGTGCCTGGCCTCCGTCGAGATCAACTGCAAATAAAAAAAACATATAAAGGCCGGCGGGCGGATCTGGTGACCATCTTCACGAGGCGGCCGACTGAGCTCACTTACCGCACGGGCGCTGCTCGACCGGGACTTTGGAGCGACCGGTGTGGCACTACTTCTCCAACGGCGTGCTGGTTACCTGGCTGTGCGCCATCCTACTTCAAGCTGATGTGGACCGTGGACTGCAGGAGTTGTCCGCCGCCAATATGCGGGCAAGCGAGCGTTTTTGGCGATCGCCGTCGTGCGGCGGCTGACTTGGGTTGCGACAGCGGGGCGGGGTGTGCCTGGCCTCCGTCGAGATCAACTGCAAATAAAAAAACATATAAAGGCCGGCGGGCGGATCTGGTGACCATCTTCACGAGGCGGCCGACTGAGCTCACTTACCGCACGGGCGCTGCTCGACCGGGACTTTGGAGCGACCGGTGTGGCACTACTTCTCCAACGGCGTGCTGGTTACCTGGCTGTGCGCCATCCTACTTCAAGCTGATGTGGACCGTGGACTGCAGGAGTTGTCCGCCGCCAATATGCGGGCAAGCGAGCGTTTTTGGCGATCGCCGTCGTGCGGCGGCTGACTTGGGTTGCGACAGCGGGGCGGGGTGTGCCTGGCCTCCGTCGAGATCAACTGCAAATAAAAAAACATATAAAGGCCGGCGGGCGGATCTGGTGACCATCTTCACGAGGCGGCCGACTGAGCTCACTTACCGCACGGGCGCTGCTCGACCGGGACTTTGGAGCGACCGGTGTGGCACTACTTCTCCAACGGCGTGCTGGTTACCTGGCTGTGCGCCATCCTACTTCAAGCTGATGTGGACCGTGGACTGCAGGAGTTGTCCGCCGCCAATATGCGGGCAAGCGAGCGTTTTGGCGATCGCCGTCGTGCGGCGGCTGACTTGGGTTGCGACAGCGGGGCGGGGTGTGCCTGGCCTCCGTCGAGATCAACTGCAAATAAAAAAACATATAAAGGCCGGCGGGCGGATCTGGTGACCATCTTCACGAGGCGGCCGACTGAGCTCACTTACCGCACGGGCGCTGCTCGACCGGGACTTTGGAGCGACCGGTGTGGCACTACTTCTCCAACGGCGTGCTGGTTACCTGGCTGTGCGCCATCCTACTTCAAGCTGATGTGGACCGTGGACTGCAGGAGTTGTCCGCCGCCAATATGCGGGCAAGCGAGCGTTTTTGGCGATCGCCGTCGTGCGGCGGCTGACTTGGGTTGCGACAGCGGGGCGGGGTGTGCCTGGCCTCCGTCGAGATCAACTGCAAATAAAAAAAATATAAAGGCCGGCGGGCGGATCTGGTGACCATCTTCACGAGGCGGCCGACTGAGCTCACTTACCGCACGGGCGCTGCTCGACCGGGACTTTGGAGCGACCGGTGTGGCACTACTTCTCCAACGGCGTGCTGGTTACCTGGCTGTGCGCCATCCTACTTCAAGCTGATGTGGACCGTGGACTGCAGGAGTTGTCCGCCGCCAATATGCGGGCAAGCGAGCGTTTTTGGCGATCGCCGTCGTGCGGCGGCTGACTTGGGTTGCGACAGCGGGGCGGGGTGTGCCTGGCCTCCGTCGAGATCAACTGCAAATAAAAAAAACATATAAAGGCCGGCGGGCGGATCTGGTGACCATCTTCACGAGGCGGCCGACTGAGCTCACTTACCGCACGGGCGCTGCTCGACCGGGACTTTGGAGCGACCGGTGTGGCACTACTTCTCCAACGGCGTGCTGGTTACCTGGCTGTGCGCCATCCTACTTCAAGCTGATGTGGACCGTGGACTGCAGGAGTTGTCCGCCGCCAATATGCGGGCAAGCGAGCGTTTTTGGCGATCGCCGTCGTGCGGCGGCTGACTTGGGTTGCGACAGCGGGGCGGGGTGTGCCTGGCCTCCGTCGAGATCAACTGCAAATAAAAAAAACATATAAAGGCCGGCGGGCGGATCTGGTGACCATCTTCACGAGGCGGCCGACTGAGCTCACTTACCGCACGGGCGCTGCTCGACCGGGACTTTGGAGCGACCGGTGTGGCACTACTTCTCCAACGGCGTGCTGGTTACCTGGCTGTGCGCCATCCTACTTCAAGCTGATGTGGACCGTGGACTGCAGGAGTTGTCCGCCGCCAATATGCGGGCAAGCGAGCGTTTTTGGCGATCGCCGTCGTGCGGCGGCTGACTTGGGTTGCGACAGCGGGGCGGGGTGTGCCTGGCCTCCGTCGAGATCAACTGCAAATAAAAAAAACATATAAAGGCCGGCGGGCGGATCTGGTGACCATCTTCACGAGGCGGCCGACTGAGCTCACTTACCGCACGGGCGCTGCTCGACCGGGACTTTGGAGCGACCGGTGTGGCACTACTTCTCCAACGGCGTGCTGGTTACCTGGCTGTGCGCCATCCTACTTCAAGCTGATGTGGACCGTGGACTGCAGGAGTTGTCCGCCGCCAATATGCGGGCAAGCGAGCGTTTTTGGCGATCGCCGTCGTGCGGCGGCTGACTTGGGTTGCGACAGCGGGGCGGGGTGTGCCTGGCCTCCGTCGAGATCAACTGCAAATAAAAAAAACATATAAAGGCCGGCGGGCGGATCTGGTGACCATCTTCACGAGGCGGCCGACTGAGCTCACTTACCGCACGGGCGCTGCTCGACCGGGACTTTGGAGCGACCGGTGTGGCACTACTTCTCCAACGGCGTGCTGGTTACCTGGCTGTGCGCCATCCTACTTCAAGCTGATGTGGACCGTGGACTGCAGGAGTTGTCCGCCGCCAATATGCGGGCAAGCGAGCGTTTTTGGCGATCGCCGTCGTGCGGCGGCTGACTTGGGTTGCGACAGCGGGGCGGGGTGTGCCTGGCCTCCGTCGAGATCAACTGCAAATAAAAAAAACATATAAAGGCCGGCGGGCGGATCTGGTGACCATCTTCACGAGGCGGCCGACTGAGCTCACTTACCGCACGGGCGCTGCTCGACCGGGACTTTGGAGCGACCGGTGTGGCACTACTTCTCCAACGGCGTGCTGGTTACCTGGCTGTGCGCCATCCTACTTCAAGCTGATGTGGACCGTGGACTGCAGGAGTTGTCCGCCGCCAATATGCGGGCAAGCGAGCGTTTTTGGCGATCGCCGTCGTGCGGCGGCTGACTTGGGTTGCGACAGCGGGGCGGGGTGTCCTGGCCTCCGTCGAGATCAACTGCAAATAAAAAAAACATATAAAGGCCGGCGGGCGGATCTGGTGACCATCTTCACGAGGCGGCCGACTGAGCTCACTTACCGCACGGGCGCTGCTCGACCGGGACTTTGGAGCGACCGGTGTGGCACTACTTCTCCAACGGCGTGCTGGTTACCTGGCTGTGCGCCATCCTACTTCAAGCTGATGTGGACCGTGGACTGCAGGAGTTGTCCGCCGCCAATATGCGGGCAAGCGAGCGTTTTTGGCGATCGCCGTCGTGCGGCGGCTGACTTGGGTTGCGACAGCGGGGCGGGGTGTGCCTGGCCTCCGTCGAGATCAACTGCAAATAAAAAAAACATATAAAGGCCGGCGGGCGGATCTGGTGACCATCTTCACGAGGCGGCCGACTGAGCTCACTTACCGCACGGGCGCTGCTCGACCGGGACTTTGGAGCGACCGGTGTGGCACTACTTCTCCAACGGCGTGCTGGTTACCTGGCTGTGCGCCATCCTACTTCAAGCTGATGTGGACCGTGGACTGCAGGAGTTGTCCGCCGCCAATATGCGGGCAAGCGAGCGTTTTTGGCGATCGCCGTCGTGCGGCGGCTGACTTGGGTTGCGACAGCGGGGCGGGGTGTGCCTGGCCTCCGTCGAGATCAACTGCAAATAAAAAAAACATATAAAGGCCGGCGGGCGGATCTGGTGACCATCTTCACGAGGCGGCCGACTGAGCTCACTTACCGCACGGGCGCTGCTCGACCGGGACTTTGGAGCGACCGGTGTGGCACTACTTCTCCAACGGCGTGCTGGTTACCTGGCTGTGCGCCATCCTACTTCAAGCTGATGTGGACCGTGGACTGCAGGAGTTGTCCGCCGCCAATATGCGGGCAAGCGAGCGTTTTTGGCGATCGCCGTCGTGCGGCGGCTGACTTGGGTTGCGACAGCGGGGCGGGGTGTGCCTGGCCTCCGTCGAGATCAACTGCAAATAAAAAAAAACATATAAAGGCCGGCGGGCGGATCTGGTGACCATCTTCACGAGGCGGCCGACTGAGCTCACTTACCGCACGGGCGCTGCTCGACCGGGACTTTGGAGCGACCGGTGTGGCACTACTTCTCCAACGGCGTGCTGGTTACCTGGCTGTGCGCCATCCTACTTCAAGCTGATGTGGACCGTGGACTGCAGGAGTTGTCCGCCGCCAATATGCGGGCAAGCGAGCGTTTTTGGCGATCGCCGTCGTGCGGCGGCTGACTTGGGTTGCGACAGCGGGGCGGGGTGTGCCTGGCCTCCGTCGAGATCAACTGCAAATAAAAAAAACATATAAAGGCCGGCGGGCGGATCTGGTGACCATCTTCACGAGGCGGCCGACTGAGCTCACTTACCGCACGGGCGCTGCTCGACCGGGACTTTGGAGCGACCGGTGTGGCACTACTTCTCCAACGGCGTGCTGGTTACCTGGCTGTGCGCCATCCTACTTCAAGCTGATGTGGACCGTGGACTGCAGGAGTTGTCCGCCGCCAATATGCGGGCAAGCGAGCGTTTTGGCGATCGCCGTCGTGCGGCGGCTGACTTGGGTTGCGACAGCGGGGCGGGGTGTGCCTGGCCTCCGTCGAGATCAACTGCAAATAAAAAAAAACATATAAAGGCCGGCGGGCGGATCTGGTGACCATCTTCACGAGGCGGCCGACTGAGCTCACTTACCGCACGGGCGCTGCTCGACCGGGACTTTGGAGCGACCGGTGTGGCACTACTTCTCCAACGGCGTGCTGGTTACCTGGCTGTGCGCCATCCTACTTCAAGCTGATGTGGACCGTGGACTGCAGGAGTTGTCCGCCGCCAATATGCGGGCAAGCGAGCGTTTTTGGCGATCGCCGTCGTGCGGCGGCTGACTTGGGTTGCGACAGCGGGGCGGGGTGTGCCTGGCCTCCGTCGAGATCAACTGCAAATAAAAAAAACATATAAAGGCCGGCGGGCGGATCTGGTGACCATCTTCACGAGGCGGCCGACTGAGCTCACTTACCGCACGGGCGCTGCTCGACCGGGACTTTGGAGCGACCGGTGCGGCACTACTTCTCCAACGGCGTGCTGGTTACCTGGCTGTGCGCCATCCTACTTCAAGCTGATGTGGACCGTGGACTGCAGGAGTTGTCCGCCGCCAATATGCGGGCAAGCGAGCGTTTTTGGCGA
This sequence comes from Drosophila oshimai, assembly GCA_018150695.1. Taxonomy (NCBI): domain Eukaryota; kingdom Metazoa; phylum Arthropoda; class Insecta; order Diptera; family Drosophilidae; genus Drosophila; species Drosophila oshimai. The sequence continues at coordinate 17,665 of JAECWM010000117.1, read as the reverse complement.
TCGCCGTCGTGCGGCGGCTGACTTGGGTTGCGACAGCGGGGCGGGGTGTGCCTGGCCTCCGTCGAGATCAACTGCAAATAAAAAAAACATATAAAGGCCGGCGGGCGGATCTGGTGACCATCTTCACGAGGCGGCCGACTGAGCTCACTTACCGCACGGGCGCTGCTCGACCGGGACTTTGGAGCGACCGGTGTGGCACTACTTCTCCAACGGCGTGCTGGTTACCTGGCTGTGCGCCATCCTACTTCAAGCTGATGTGGACCGTGGACTGCAGGAGTTGTCCGCCGCCAATATGCGGGCAAGCGAGCGTTTTTGGCGATCGCCGTCGTGCGGCGGCTGACTTGGGTTGCGACAGCGGGGCGGGGTGTGCCTGGCCTCCGTCGAGATCAACTGCAAATAAAAAAAACATATAAAGGCCGGCGGGCGGATCTGGTGACCATCTTCACGAGGCGGCCGACTGAGCTCACTTACCGCACGGGCGCTGCTCGACCGGGACTTTGGAGCGACCGGTGTGGCACTACTTCTCCAACGGCGTGCTGGTTACCTGGCTGTGCGCCATCCTACTTCAAGCTGATGTGGACCGTGGACTGCAGGAGTTGTCCGCCGCCAATATGCGGGCAAGCGAGCGTTTTTGGCGATCGCCGTCGTGCGGCGGCTGACTTGGGTTGCGACAGCGGGGCGGGGTGTGCCTGGCCTCCGTCGAGATCAACTGCAAATAAAAAAAATATAAAGGCCGGCGGGCGGATCTGGTGACCATCTTCACGAGGCGGCCGACTGAGCTCACTTACCGCACGGGCGCTGCTCGACCGGGACTTTGGAGCGACCGGTGTGGCACTACTTCTCCAACGGCGTGCTGGTTACCTGGCTGTGCGCCATCCTACTTCAAGCTGATGTGGACCGTGGACTGCAGGAGTTGTCCGCCGCCAATATGCGGGCAAGCGAGCGTTTTTGGCGATCGCCGTCGTGCGGCGGCTGACTTGGGTTGCGACAGCGGGGCGGGGTGTGCCTGGCCTCCGTCGAGATCAACTGCAAATAAAAAACATATAAAGGCCGGCGGGCGGATCTGGTGACCATCTTCACGAGGCGGCCGACTGAGCTCACTTACCGCACGGGCGCTGCTCGACCGGGACTTTGGAGCGACCGGTGTGGCACTACTTCTCCAACGGCGTGCTGGTTACCTGGCTGTGCGCCATCCTACTTCAAGCTGATGTGGACCGTGGACTGCAGGAGTTGTCCGCCGCCAATATGCGGGCAAGCGAGCGTTTTTGGCGATCGCCGTCGTGCGGCGGCTGACTTGGGTTGCGACAGCGGGGCGGGGTGTGCCTGGCCTCCGTCGAGATCAACTGCAAATAAAAAAAACCATATAAAGGCCGGCGGGCGGATCTGGTGACCATCTTCACGAGGCGGCCGACTGAGCTCACTTACCGCACGGGCGCTGCTCGACCGGGACTTTGGAGCGACCGGTGTGGCACTACTTCTCCAACGGCGTGCTGGTTACCTGGCTGTGCGCCATCCTACTTCAAGCTGATGTGGACCGTGGACTGCAGGAGTTGTCCGCCGCCAATATGCGGGCAAGCGAGCGTTTTTGGCGATCGCCGTCGTGCGGCGGCTGACTTGGGTTGCGACAGCGGGGCGGGGTGTGCCTGGCCTCCGTCGAGATCAACTGCAAATAAAAAAAAAATATAAAGGCCGGCGGGCGGATCTGGTGACCATCTTCACGAGGCGGCCGACTGAGCTCACTTACCGCACGGGCGCTGCTCGACCGGGACTTTGGAGCGACCGGTGTGGCACTACTTCTCCAACGGCGTGCTGGTTACCTGGCTGTGCGCCATCCTACTTCAAGCTGATGTGGACCGTGGACTGCAGGAGTTGTCCGCCGCCAATATGCGGGCAAGCGAGCGTTTTTGGCGATCGCCGTCGTGCGGCGGCTGACTTGGGTTGCGACAGCGGGGCGGGGTGTGCCTGGCCTCCGTCGAGATCAACTGCAAATAAAAAAAACATATAAAGGCCGGCGGGCGGATCTGGTGACCATCTTCACGAGGCGGCCGACTGAGCTCACTTACCGCACGGGCGCTGCTCGACCGGGACTTTGGAGCGACCGGTGTGGCACTACTTCTCCAACGGCGTGCTGGTTACCTGGCTGTGCGCCATCCTACTTCAAGCTGATGTGGACCGTGGACTGCAGGAGTTGTCCGCCGCCAATATGCGGGCAAGCGAGCGTTTTTGGCGATCGCCGTCGTGCGGCGGCTGACTTGGGTTGCGACAGCGGGGCGGGGTGTGCCTGGCCTCCGTCGAGATCAACTGCAAATAAAAAAACATATAAAGGCCGGCGGGCGGATCTGGTGACCATCTTCACGAGGCGGCCGACTGAGCTCACTTACCGCACGGGCGCTGCTCGACCGGGACTTTGGAGCGACCGGTGTGGCACTACTTCTCCAACGGCGTGCTGGTTACCTGGCTGTGCGCCATCCTACTTCAAGCTGATGTGGACCGTGGACTGCAGGAGTTGTCCGCCGCCAATATGCGGGCAAGCGAGCGTTTTTGGCGATCGCCGTCGTGCGGCGGCTGACTTGGGTTGCGACAGCGGGGCGGGGTGTGCCTGGCCTCCGTCGAGATCAACTGCAAATAAAAAAACATATAAAGGCCGGCGGGCGGATCTGGTGACCATCTTCACGAGGCGGCCGACTGAGCTCACTTACCGCACGGGCGCTGCTCGACCGGGACTTTGGAGCGACCGGTGTGGCACTACTTCTCCAACGGCGTGCTGGTTACCTGGCTGTGCGCCATCCTACTTCAAGCTGATGTGGACCGTGGACTGCAGGAGTTGTCCGCCGCCAATATGCGGGCAAGCGAGCGTTTTTGGCGATCGCCGTCGTGCGGCGGCTGACTTGGGTTGCGACAGCGGGGCGGGGTGTGCCTGGCCTCCGTCGAGATCAACTGCAAATAAAAAAAACATATAAAGGCCGGCGGGCGGATCTGGTGACCATCTTCACGAGGCGGCCGACTGAGCTCACTTACCGCACGGGCGCTGCTCGACCGGGACTTTGGAGCGACCGGTGTGGCACTACTTCTCCAACGGCGTGCTGGTTACCTGGCTGTGCGCCATCCTACTTCAAGCTGATGTGGACCGTGGACTGCAGGAGTTGTCCGCCGCCAATATGCGGGCAAGCGAGCGTTTTTGGCGATCGCCGTCGTGCGGCGGCTGACTTGGGTTGCGACAGCGGGGCGGGGTGTGCCTGGCCTCCGTCGAGATCAACTGCAAATAAAAAAACATATAAAGGCCGGCGGGCGGATCTGGTGACCATCTTCACGAGGCGGCCGACTGAGCTCACTTACCGCACGGGCGCTGCTCGACCGGGACTTTGGAGCGACCGGTGTGGCACTACTTCTCCAACGGCGTGCTGGTTACCTGGCTGTGCGCCATCCTACTTCAAGCTGATGTGGACCGTGGACTGCAGGAGTTGTCCGCCGCCAATATGCGGGCAAGCGAGCGTTTTTGGCGATCGCCGTCGTGCGGCGGCTGACTTGGGTTGCGACAGCGGGGCGGGGTGTGCCTGGCCTCCGTCGAGATCAACTGCAAATAAAAAAAACATATAAAGGCCGGCGGGCGGATCTGGTGACCATCTTCACGAGGCGGCCGACTGAGCTCACTTACCGCACGGGCGCTGCTCGACCGGGACTTTGGAGCGACCGGTGTGGCACTACTTCTCCAACGGCGTGCTGGTTACCTGGCTGTGCGCCATCCTACTTCAAGCTGATGTGGACCGTGGACTGCAGGAGTTGTCCGCCGCCAATATGCGGGCAAGCGAGCGTTTTTGGCGATCGCCGTCGTGCGGCGGCTGACTTGGGTTGCGACAGCGGGGCGGGGTGTGCCTGGCCTCCGTCGAGATCAACTGCAAATAAAAAAAACATATAAAGGCCGGCGGGCGGATCTGGTGACCATCTTCACGAGGCGGCCGACTGAGCTCACTTACCGCACGGGCGCTGCTCGACCGGGACTTTGGAGCGACCGGTGTGGCACTACTTCTCCAACGGCGTGCTGGTTACCTGGCTGTGCGCCATCCTACTTCAAGCTGATGTGGACCGTGGACTGCAGGAGTTGTCCGCCGCCAATATGCGGGCAAGCGAGCGTTTTTGGCGATCGCCGTCGTGCGGCGGCTGACTTGGGTTGCGACAGCGGGGCGGGGTGTGCCTGGCCTCCGTCGAGATCAACTGCAAATAAAAAAAACATATAAAGGCCGGCGGGCGGATCTGGTGACCATCTTCACGAGGCGGCCGACTGAGCTCACTTACCGCACGGGCGCTGCTCGACCGGGACTTTGGAGCGACCGGTGTGGCACTACTTCTCCAACGGCGTGCTGGTTACCTGGCTGTGCGCCATCCTACTTCAAGCTGATGTGGACCGTGGACTGCAGGAGTTGTCCGCCGCCAATATGCGGGCAAGCGAGCGTTTTTGGCGATCGCCGTCGTGCGGCGGCTGACTTGGGTTGCGACAGCGGGGCGGGGTGTGCCTGGCCTCCGTCGAGATCAACTGCAAATAAAAAAAACATATAAAGGCCGGCGGGCGGATCTGGTGACCATCTTCACGAGGCGGCCGACTGAGCTCACTTACCGCACGGGCGCTGCTCGACCGGGACTTTGGAGCGACCGGTGTGGCACTACTTCTCCAACGGCGTGCTGGTTACCTGGCTGTGCGCCATCCTACTTCAAGCTGATGTGGACCGTGGACTGCAGGAGTTGTCCGCCGCCAATATGCGGGCAAGCGAGCGTTTTTGGCGATCGCCGTCGTGCGGCGGCTGACTTGGGTTGCGACAGCGGGGCGGGGTGTGCCTGGCCTCCGTCGAGATCAACTGCAAATAAAAAAAACATATAAAGGCCGGCGGGCGGATCTGGTGACCATCTTCACGAGGCGGCCGACTGAGCTCACTTACCGCACGGGCGCTGCTCGACCGGGACTTTGGAGCGACCGGTGTGGCACTACTTCTCCAACGGCGTGCTGGTTACCTGGCTGTGCGCCATCCTACTTCAAGCTGATGTGGACCGTGGACTGCAGGAGTTGTCCGCCGCCAATATGCGGGCAAGCGAGCGTTTTTGGCGATCGCCGTCGTGCGGCGGCTGACTTGGGTTGCGACAGCGGGGCGGGGTGTGCCTGGCCTCCGTCGAGATCAACTGCAAATAAAAAAAACATATAAAGGCCGGCGGGCGGATCTGGTGACCATCTTCACGAGGCGGCCGACTGAGCTCACTTACCGCACGGGCGCTGCTCGACCGGGACTTTGGAGCGACCGGTGTGGCACTACTTCTCCAACGGCGTGCTGGTTACCTGGCTGTGCGCCATCCTACTTCAAGCTGATGTGGACCGTGGACTGCAGGAGTTGTCCGCCGCCAATATGCGGGCAAGCGAGCGTTTTTGGCGATCGCCGTCGTGCGGCGGCTGACTTGGGTTGCGACAGCGGGGCGGGGTGTGCCTGGCCTCCGTCGAGATCAACTGCAAATAAAAAAACATATAAAGGCCGGCGGGCGGATCTGGTGACCATCTTCACGAGGCGGCCGACTGAGCTCACTTACCGCACGGGCGCTGCTCGACCGGGACTTTGGAGCGACCGGTGTGGCACTACTTCTCCAACGGCGTGCTGGTTACCTGGCTGTGCGCCATCCTACTTCAAGCTGATGTGGACCGTGGACTGCAGGAGTTGTCCGCCGCCAATATGCGGGCAAGCGAGCGTTTTTGGCGATCGCCGTCGTGCGGCGGCTGACTTGGGTTGCGACAGCGGGGCGGGGTGTGCCTGGCCTCCGTCGAGATCAACTGCAAATAAAAAAAACATATAAAGGCCGGCGGGCGGATCTGGTGACCATCTTCACGAGGCGGCCGACTGAGCTCACTTACCGCACGGGCGCTGCTCGACCGGGACTTTGGAGCGACCGGTGTGGCACTACTTCTCCAACGGCGTGCTGGTTACCTGGCTGTGCGCCATCCTACTTCAAGCTGATGTGGACCGTGGACTGCAGGAGTTGTCCGCCGCCAATATGCGGGCAAGCGAGCGTTTTTGGCGATCGCCGTCGTGCGGCGGCTGACTTGGGTTGCGACAGCGGGGCGGGGTGTGCCTGGCCTCCGTCGAGATCAACTGCAAATAAAAAAAACATATAAAGGCCGGCGGGCGGATCTGGTGACCATCTTCACGAGGCGGCCGACTGAGCTCACTTACCGCACGGGCGCTGCTCGACCGGGACTTTGGAGCGACCGGTGTGGCACTACTTCTCCAACGGCGTGCTGGTTACCTGGCTGTGCGCCATCCTACTTCAAGCTGATGTGGACCGTGGACTGCAGGAGTTGTCCGCCGCCAATATGCGGGCAAGCGAGCGTTTTTGGCGATCGCCGTCGTGCGGCGGCTGACTTGGGTTGCGACAGCGGGGCGGGGTGTGCCTGGCCTCCGTCGAGATCAACTGCAAATAAAAAAAAACATATAAAGGCCGGCGGGCGGATCTGGTGACCATCTTCACGAGGCGGCCGACTGAGCTCACTTACCGCACGGGCGCTGCTCGACCGGGACTTTGGAGCGACCGGTGTGGCACTACTTCTCCAACGGCGTGCTGGTTACCTGGCTGTGCGCCATCCTACTTCAAGCTGATGTGGACCGTGGACTGCAGGAGTTGTCCGCCGCCAATATGCGGGCAAGCGAGCGTTTTTGGCGATCGCCGTCGTGCGGCGGCTGACTTGGGTTGCGACAGCGGGGCGGGGTGTGCCTGGCCTCCGTCGAGATCAACTGCAAATAAAAAAAACATATAAAGGCCGGCGGGCGGATCTGGTGACCATCTTCACGAGGCGGCCGACTGAGCTCACTTACCGCACGGGCGCTGCTCGACCGGGACTTTGGAGCGACCGGTGTGGCACTACTTCTCCAACGGCGTGCTGGTTACCTGGCTGTGCGCCATCCTACTTCAAGCTGATGTGGACCGTGGACTGCAGGAGTTGTCCGCCGCCAATATGCGGGCAAGCGAGCGTTTTTGGCGATCGCCGTCGTGCGGCGGCTGACTTGGGTTGCGACAGCGGGGCGGGGTGTGCCTGGCCTCCGTCGAGATCAACTGCAAATAAAAAAAACATATAAAGGCCGGCGGGCGGATCTGGTGACCATCTTCACGAGGCGGCCGACTGAGCTCACTTACCGCACGGGCGCTGCTCGACCGGGACTTTGGAGCGACCGGTGTGGCACTACTTCTCCAACGGCGTGCTGGTTACCTGGCTGTGCGCCATCCTACTTCAAGCTGATGTGGACCGTGGACTGCAGGAGTTGTCCGCCGCCAATATGCGGGCAAGCGAGCGTTTTTGGCGATCGCCGTCGTGCGGCGGCTGACTTGGGTTGCGACAGCGGGGCGGGGTGTGCCTGGCCTCCGTCGAGATCAACTGCAAATAAAAAAAACATATAAAGGCCGGCGGGCGGATCTGGTGACCATCTTCACGAGGCGGCCGACTGAGCTCACTTACCGCACGGGCGCTGCTCGACCGGGACTTTGGAGCGACCGGTGTGGCACTACTTCTCCAACGGCGTGCTGGTTACCTGGCTGTGCGCCATCCTACTTCAAGCTGATGTGGACCGTGGACTGCAGGAGTTGTCCGCCGCCAATATGCGGGCAAGCGAGCGTTTTTGGCGATCGCCGTCGTGCGGCGGCTGACTTGGGTTGCGACAGCGGGGCGGGGTGTGCCTGGCCTCCGTCGAGATCAACTGCAAATAAAAAAAACATATAAAGGCCGGCGGGCGGATCTGGTGACCATCTTCACGAGGCGGCCGACTGAGCTCACTTACCGCACGGGCGCTGCTCGACCGGGACTTTGGAGCGACCGGTGTGGCACTACTTCTCCAACGGCGTGCTGGTTACCTGGCTGTGCGCCATCCTACTTCAAGCTGATGTGGACCGTGGACTGCAGGAGTTGTCCGCCGCCAATATGCGGGCAAGCGAGCGTTTTTGGCGATCGCCGTCGTGCGGCGGCTGACTTGGGTTGCGACAGCGGGGCGGGGTGTGCCTGGCCTCCGTCGAGATCAACTGCAAATAAAAAAAACATATAAAGGCCGGCGGGCGGATCTGGTGACCATCTTCACGAGGCGGCCGACTGAGCTCACTTACCGCACGGGCGCTGCTCGACCGGGACTTTGGAGCGACCGGTGTGGCACTACTTCTCCAACGGCGTGCTGGTTACCTGGCTGTGCGCCATCCTACTTCAAGCTGATGTGGACCGTGGACTGCAGGAGTTGTCCGCCGCCAATATGCGGGCAAGCGAGCGTTTTTGGCGATCGCCGTCGTGCGGCGGCTGACTTGGGTTGCGACAGCGGGGCGGGGTGTGCCTGGCCTCCGTCGAGATCAACTGCAAATAAAAAAAACATATAAAGGCCGGCGGGCGGATCTGGTGACCATCTTCACGAGGCGGCCGACTGAGCTCACTTACCGCACGGGCGCTGCTCGACCGGGACTTTGGAGCGACCGGTGTGGCACTACTTCTCCAACGGCGTGCTGGTTACCTGGCTGTGCGCCATCCTACTTCAAGCTGATGTGGACCGTGGACTGCAGGAGTTGTCCGCCGCCAATATGCGGGCAAGCGAGCGTTTTTGGCGATCGCCGTCGTGCGGCGGCTGACTTGGGTTGCGACAGCGGGGCGGGGTGTGCCTGGCCTCCGTCGAGATCAACTGCAAATAAAAAAAACATATAAAGGCCGGCGGGCGGATCTGGTGACCATCTTCACGAGGCGGCCGACTGAGCTCACTTACCGCACGGGCGCTGCTCGACCGGGACTTTGGAGCGACCGGTGTGGCACTACTTCTCCAACGGCGTGCTGGTTACCTGGCTGTGCGCCATCCTACTTCAAGCTGATGTGGACCGTGGACTGCAGGAGTTGTCCGCCGCCAATATGCGGGCAAGCGAGCGTTTTTGGCGATCGCCGTCGTGCGGCGGCTGACTTGGGTTGCGACAGCGGGGCGGGGTGTGCCTGGCCTCCGTCGAGATCAACTGCAAATAAAAAAAACATATAAAGGCCGGCGGGCGGATCTGGTGACCATCTTCACGAGGCGGCCGACTGAGCTCACTTACCGCACGGGCGCTGCTCGACCGGGACTTTGGAGCGACCGGTGTGGCACTACTTCTCCAACGGCGTGCTGGTTACCTGGCTGTGCGCCATCCTACTTCAAGCTGATGTGGACCGTGGACTGCAGGAGTTGTCCGCCGCCAATATGCGGGCAAGCGAGCGTTTTTGGCGATCGCCGTCGTGCGGCGGCTGACTTGGGTTGCGACAGCGGGGCGGGGTGTGCCTGGCCTCCGTCGAGATCAACTGCAAATAAAAAAAACATATAAAGGCCGGCGGGCGGATCTGGTGACCATCTTCACGAGGCGGCCGACTGAGCTCACTTACCGCACGGGCGCTGCTCGACCGGGACTTTGGAGCGACCGGTGTGGCACTACTTCTCCAACGGCGTGCTGGTTACCTGGCTGTGCGCCATCCTACTTCAAGCTGATGTGGACCGTGGACTGCAGGAGTTGTCCGCCGCCAATATGCGGGCAAGCGAGCGTTTTTGGCGATCGCCGTCGTGCGGCGGCTGACTTGGGTTGCGACAGCGGGGCGGGGTGTGCCTGGCCTCCGTCGAGATCAACTGCAAATAAAAAAAACATATAAAGGCCGGCGGGCGGATCTGGTGACCATCTTCACGAGGCGGCCGACTGAGCTCACTTACCGCACGGGCGCTGCTCGACCGGGACTTTGGAGCGACCGGTGTGGCACTACTTCTCCAACGGCGTGCTGGTTACCTGGCTGTGCGCCATCCTACTTCAAGCTGATGTGGACCGTGGACTGCAGGAGTTGTCCGCCGCCAATATGCGGGCAAGCGAGCGTTTTTGGCGATCGCCGTCGTGCGGCGGCTGACTTGGGTTGCGACAGCGGGGCGGGGTGTGCCTGGCCTCCGTCGAGATCAACTGCAAATAAAAAAAACATATAAAGGCCGGCGGGCGGATCTGGTGACCATCTTCACGAGGCGGCCGACTGAGCTCACTTACCGCACGGGCGCTGCTCGACCGGGACTTTGGAGCGACCGGTGTGGCACTACTTCTCCAACGGCGTGCTGGTTACCTGGCTGTGCGCCATCCTACTTCAAGCTGATGTGGACCGTGGACTGCAGGAGTTGTCCGCCGCCAATATGCGGGCAAGCGAGCGTTTTTGGCGATCGCCGTCGTGCGGCGGCTGACTTGGGTTGCGACAGCGGGGCGGGGTGTGCCTGGCCTCCGTCGAGATCAACTGCAAATAAAAAAAACATATAAAGGCCGGCGGGCGGATCTGGTGACCATCTTCACGAGGCGGCCGACTGAGCTCACTTACCGCACGGGCGCTGCTCGACCGGGACTTTGGAGCGACCGGTGTGGCACTGATCGCTGCATCTCGTACTACTTCTCCAACGGCGTGCTGGTTACCTGGCTGTGCGCCATCCTACTTCAAGCTGATGTGGACCGTGGACTGCAGGAGTTGTCCGCCGCCAATATGCGGGCAAGCGAGCGTTTTTGGCGATCGCCGTCGTGCGGCGGCTGACTTGGGTTGCGACAGCGGGGCGGGGTGTGCCTGGCCTCCGTCGAGATCAACTGCAAATAAAAAAAAATATAAAGGCCGGCGGGCGGATCTGGTGACCATCTTCACGAGGCGGCCGACTGAGCTCACTTACCGCACGGGCGCTGCTCGACCGGGACTTTGGAGCGACCGGTGTGGCACTACTTCTCCAACGGCGTGCTGGTTACCTGGCTGTGCGCCATCCTACTTCAAGCTGATGTGGACCGTGGACTGCAGGAGTTGTCCGCCGCCAATATGCGGGCAAGCGAGCGTTTTTGGCGATCGCCGTCGTGCGGCGGCTGACTTGGGTTGCGACAGCGGGGCGGGGTGTGCCTGGCCTCCGTCGAGATCAACTGCAAATAAAAAAAACATATAAAGGCCGGCGGGCGGATCTGGTGACCATCTTCACGAGGCGGCCGACTGAGCTCACTTACCGCACGGGCGCTGCTCGACCGGGACTTTGGAGCGACCGGTGTGGCACTACTTCTCCAACGGCGTGCTGGTTACCTGGCTGTGCGCCATCCTACTTCAAGCTGATGTGGACCGTGGACTGCAGGAGTTGTCCGCCGCCAATATGCGGGCAAGCGAGCGTTTTTGGCGATCGCCGTCGTGCGGCGGCTGACTTGGGTTGCGACAGCGGGGCGGGGTGTGCCTGGCCTCCGTCGAGATCAACTGCAAATAAAAAAAACATATAAAGGCCGGCGGGCGGATCTGGTGACCATCTTCACGAGGCGGCCGACTGAGCTCACTTACCGCACGGGCGCTGCTCGACCGGGACTTTGGAGCGACCGGTGTGGCACTACTTCTCCAACGGCGTGCTGGTTACCTGGCTGTGCGCCATCCTACTTCAAGCTGATGTGGACCGTGGACTGCAGGAGTTGTCCGCCGCCAATATGCGGGCAAGCGAGCGTTTTTGGCGATCGCCGTCGTGCGGCGGCTGACTTGGGTTGCGACAGCGGGGCGGGGTGTGCCTGGCCTCCGTCGAGATCAACTGCAAATAAAAAAACATATAAAGGCCGGCGGGCGGATCTGGTGACCATCTTCACGAGGCGGCCGACTGAGCTCACTTACCGCACGGGCGCTGCTCGACCGGGACTTTGGAGCGACCGGTGTGGCACTACTTCTCCAACGGCGTGCTGGTTACCTGGCTGTGCGCCATCCTACTTCAAGCTGATGTGGACCGTGGACTGCAGGAGTTGTCCGCCGCCAATATGCGGGCAAGCGAGCGTTTTTGGCGATCGCCGTCGTGCGGCGGCTGACTTGGGTTGCGACAGCGGGGCGGGGTGTGCCTGGCCTCCGTCGAGATCAACTGCAAATAAAAAAAAACATATAAAGGCCGGCGGGCGGATCTGGTGACCATCTTCACGAGGCGGCCGACTGAGCTCACTTACCGCACGGGCGCTGCTCGACCGGGACTTTGGAGCGACCGGTGTGGCACTACTTTTCCAACGGCGTGCTGGTTACCTGGCTGTGCGCCATCCTACTTCAAGCTGATGTGGACCGTGGACTGCAGGAGTTGTCCGCCGCCAATATGCGGGCAAGCGAGCGTTTTTGACGATCGCCGTCGTGCGGCGGCTGACTTGGGTTGCGACAGCGGGGCGGGGTGTGCCTGGCCTCCGTCGAGATCAACTGCAAATAAAAAAAAAGCATATAAAGGCCGGCGGGCGGATCTGGTGACCATCTTCACGAGGCGGCCGACTGAGCTCACTTACCGCACGGGCGCTGCTCGACCGGGACTTTGGAGCGACCGGTGTGGCACTACTTCTCCAACGGCGTGCTGGTTACCTGGCTGTGCGCCATCCTACTTCAAGCTGATGTGGACCGTGGACTGCAGGAGTTGTCCGCCGCCAATATGCGGACAAGCGAGCGTTTTTGGCGATCGCCGTCGTGCGGCGGCTGACTTGGGTTGCGACAGCGGGGCGGGGTGTGCCTGGCCTCCGTCGAGATCAACTGCAAATAAAAAAAACATATAAAGGCCGGCGGGCGGATCTGGTGACCATCTTCACGAGGCGGCCGACTGAGCTCACTTACCGCACGGGCGCTGCTCGACCGGGACTTTGGAGCGACCGGTGTGGCACTACTTCTCCAACGGCGTGCTGGTTACCTGGCTGTGCGCCATCCTACTTCAAGCTGATGTGGACCGTGGACTGCAGGAGTTGTCCGCCGCCAATATGCGGGCAAGCGAGCGTTTTTGGCGATCGCCGTCGTGCGGCGGCTGACTTGGGTTGCGACAGCGGGGCGGGGTGTGCCTGGCCTCCGTCGAGATCAACTGCAAATAAAAAAAACATATAAAGGCCGGCGGGCGGATCTGGTGACCATCTTCACGAGGCGGCCGACTGAGCTCACTTACCGCACGGGCGCTGCTCGACCGGGACTTTGGAGCGACCGGTGTGGCACTACTTCTCCAACGGCGTGCTGGTTACCTGGCTGTGCGCCATCCTACTTCAAGCTGATGTGGACCGTGGACTGCAGGAGTTGTCCGCCGCCAATATGCGGGCAAGCGAGCGTTTTTGGCGATCGCCGTCGTGCGGCGGCTGACTTGGGTTGCGACAGCGGGGCGGGGTGTGCCTGGCCTCCGTCGAGATCAACTGCAAATAAAAAAAACATATAAAGGCCGGCGGGCGGATCTGGTGACCATCTTCACGAGGCGGCCGACTGAGCTCACTTACCGCACGGGCGCTGCTCGACCGGGACTTTGGAGCGAGCGGTGTGGCACTACTTCTCCAACGGCGTGCTGGTTACCTGGCTGTGCGCCATCCTACTTCAAGCTGATGTGGACCGTGGACTGCAGGAGTTGTCCGCCGCCAATATGCGGGCAAGCGAGCGTTTTTTGGCGATCGCCGTCGTGCGGCGGCTGACTTGGGTTGCGACAGCGGGGCGGGGTGTGCCTGGCCTCCGTCGAGATCAACTGCAAATAAAAAAAACATATAAAGGCCGGCGGGCGGATCTGGTGACCATCTTCACGAGGCGGCCGACTGAGCTCACTTACCGCACGGGCGCTGCTCGACCGGGACTTTGGAGCGACCGGTGTGGCACTACTTCTCCAACGGCGTGCTGGTTACCTGGCTGTGCGCCATCCTACTTCAAGCTGATGTGGACCGTGGACTGCAGGAGTTGTCCGCCGCCAATATGCGGGCAAGCGAGCGTTTTTGGCGATCGCCGTCGTGCGGCGGCTGACTTGGGTTGCGACAGCGGGGCGGGGTGTGCCTGGCCTCCGTCGAGATCAACTGCAAATAAAAAAAACATATAAAGGCCGGCGGGCGGTTCTGGTGACCATCTTCACGAGGCGGCCGACTGAGCTCACTTACCGCACGGGCGCTGCTCGACCGGGACTTTGGAGCGACCGGTGTGGCACTACTTCTCCAACGGCGTGCTGGTTACCTGGCTGTGCGCCATCCTACTTCAAGCTGATGTGGACCGTGGACTGCAGGAGTTGTCCGCCGCCAATATGCGGGCAAGCGAGCGTTTTTGGCGATCGCCGTCGTGCGGCGGCTGACTTGGGTTGCGACAGCGGGGCGGGGTGTGCCTGGCCTCCGTCGAGATCAACTGCAAATAAAAAAAACATATAAAGGCCGGCGGGCGGATCTGGTGACCATCTTCACGAGGCGGCCGACTGAGCTCACTTACCGCACGGGCGCTGCTCGACCGGGACTTTGGAGCGACCGGTGTGGCACTACTTCTCCAACGGCGTGCTGGTTACCTGGCTGTGCGCCATCCTACTTCAAGCTGATGTGGACCGTGGACTGCAGGAGTTGTCCGCCGCCAATATGCGGGCAAGCGAGCGTTTTTGGCGATCGCCGTCGTGCGGCGGCTGACTTGGGTTGCGACAGCGGGGCGGGGTGTGCCTGGCCTCCGTCGAGATCAACTGCAAATAAAAAAAAAACATATAAAGGCCGGCGGGCGGATCTGGTGACCATCTTCACGAGGCGGCCGACTGAGCTCACTTACCGCACGGGCGCTGCTCGACCGGGACTTTGGAGCGACCGGTGTGGCACTACTTCTCCATTCATTCTGTCAACAGTTCAAGCATTCGGACGTGTTTTTCGCCGCTCCTCCTTCACATCGTGATTTTATTGTGAAAACCAATTCGGTCTATCTCAGTTTTTGAATATATTGTCAGTAAAACTGCAATCTTAATCATTACGAGCCGTTTGAACAATTAAAAAAGACAGTGACTTAATAATCAGAAAAACTAAATTGGCAACAGAATATATTTTCTATTGCTCTGTTTTTGCCAGCAATACCGCTAAGCCCATAGTTTGTGTTGTTGGTTAAACATACTCTCTCTGTGTTTGCCGCGAACAATCACACGAACCTACTCTGTGTTCCCAGCATCACCGCTTTACCGAAAGTTTTTGTTGTTGGTTTGAACCACTCTCTCTGTGTTTGCCGCGAACATTCACACGAACTTCCAATCGGTGCATTTCGCTTTGATCGGTTCTTCCGCGCTTTTATCAGACTGCTCTCTGCCTGGCTGCTGTGCTGCTCTTCGACCGTTTACACCCGACCGCTCTTTGCCCTGCTGCTGCTCAGCCCTGCTGCCTAGCTACTCTTCGATCGATTGCATTGGAACCGCTCTTTGTTTGCTGCTGCTCTGCCCTTCTGCTGCGCTGCTCTTCAACTGTTTGCATCTGTCTGCTCTTTGCCCTGCTGCCGCTGTAAACAAACAAAATGAGTTTATGCTGTGCCGCTTCCTGCTCTTATGGCAACAAAATAACCTCACGCCAAACTTCGGTTTGCTGCTGGATTTGCGACAACTTGGCACATCCTATCTGCGTGGAGCTAGGGCGGACAAGTGGCCCAATTGTGGACAAGTTAAGGTTGAGTGTTGGCCTTAACTGGACTTGTCCAAGCTGCAGGCATATCGAGCTTGATATGAAATTATTCATGCGACAAACCCACCTGGAGTTCCAAGCCCTGTCGGCTGGTTTCCGTGTGCTTCAAGAAAAATTCTGCTCCGCAGAATCACATTTCAAGAACCTGAAAATGCTAAGTGTCGCTCAAACTTGCCCGTTGCCTAATAATCATCTAAATGTTCCACAGTCTACCGCCTCACTGCAACTGAGCCCTATTACAAGAGCACTAAGGGACCTCAATCGAGGCTCCCCCCCTCTCAACACTTCCTCCCTGCCGGAAGTTGGTGCAGCTGACGAAGACCAGCTAGATGCGGATCACTCGCTAACTGTATCAACAGTTGCCCCGGAGATGGCTCTGCATCCACCTACTGCACTGCATCCTAGCTCTGCTGCCAACGATGACCAGGCATCTACGTCGCAAGCCGCGGTACCAACGGGCGCTTTGCTGGCCACCGCCCGGTCGTCTGCCGACTATATGGACGTAGCAAACTCTAACTGTGCCCCCAATGCTGCGCTAGCCACACATTCGGCGCCTGTAAGAAGCAACTGTGGACCAATAATATCTGGAGTCGCGCCAAGGAAATCTACGCCCATAGTTGGCGTTGCACCCAAAAGGTTCATCTTTGTCTCCCGTTTGAATCCTGGGGCTTCTGAAAACGACGTTAAGACCCACCTAAGTAGCAAACTGAATGTTTCTGGCACCGAAATAACTGTCTCAAAGTTCAGTTTTAAGCAAAGAAGTGAAATATCTTCGTTTAAGATTGGAATTTCTGACGCTCTTATTGATAAAGTCCTTGATATTGCAATCTGGCCGGAGCATGCCGTCGTTCACGAGTATGTTAACAAATTAAATTCTCGAGTTCGTGGACCTCAAACCCCTTCCGCCAGGGTTTCAAAAAACTAATCGATTCATTCTCCCTACACTATCAGAATGTGCGTAGGTTACTGGGTAAACTCAGTAAACTGCACGTCAATAGTGTCTCCTTTGACGCCAATGTGATTGCCTTTACTGAAACTTGGCTTAATTCCTCTGTGTCTGACTGCGAAATATTTGCGGGCAACTATGTCATCTATAGACGTGATCGCACAGTGCGTCTGGGCGGCGGTGTTCTTATTGCCGTTAAGTCCGATCTGGTCTCAGAATTAATTCCGATAATCGACACCGAAAGCTCATTAGAATTTGTTGCTGTTTGTATTAACGTTCATGACTATTTTGTTTACGTCTCATGCTCGTACATTCCACCCCGGTCCGATATTAATGTATATTTGCAGCATCTTGCTCATATTCAGAGTATTCACTCCACTCTCGGCAATAACGACCATCTTATGGTTATGGGCGACTTTAACCTGCCTGCCATTTCCTGAATGTCAGCACCTGATTCAAATGTTCTGGTTCCTACTTTACCTCACGAGTTGGTGCATGGCCTTATCGACCTCTCTTTGGGACAATTGAACTCAATTATGAACTCCTCGAATAAAATCTTGGACCTTATTTTTGCGTCGGAGTTCGCCAATGCCTACGTCTCCAGAATTGACCCCCTCGTTAGTCCTGAAGACGCTTATCATCCTACACTTGAGGTCATTCTGGAAGCATCGGCTCCCTTATTGCCATGTCCCGAAATCGAAACAGCATCTTTTCGTTGCTTTCGTAAAGCCAACTTTACTGAAATGAATCTTTATTTATCTGAAGTAGATTGGTCTTTTATGGATTTAAATGAAGAACCTTTTAACATTGTTAAACAGTTCTACGGCATTCTCGACACGGTTTTCGATTTGTATGTACCTTCATTTCCCTCACCTGAGGTCTCTCATAAGCCTCCTTGGTTCACTCGTAGACTCTCTTACCTAAAAAACTGCAAGTCCAGACTTTTTAAGAAATTTAACAGGACAGGGATGCAAGTAGACCAAGCCAGATACCTTACTGCGCGCTCTGAATTCTTAACTCACAATTCCCAATGCTACAAGAATTACCTTGATCGTTGCAGAAACGAGTTTCACGATAACCCCAAGCAGTTCTATGCATTCGTTAACTCCAAACGAAAGTCTCAACAATTTCCATGCTGCCTTCATCTGGACTCCGTTTCTGCTTATAATGAGTCGGATATTGCCAATTTATTTGCAAAATTTTTCCAATCGACGTACTCATCCATAAGCCACAATAATACCTCAGCGTATCCCTTTTCACTTCCGCACTCTAACGGTATATTTATGCCTATAATCAGCGTTGATGATG
>JAECWM010000116.1:0-89051 GCA_018150695.1 Drosophila oshimai | reverse complement strand
GGTTGTTGATGGTTAAGAGCATGATTCGTGTTTCTATAGCTTGCTGTATGAATTGTATTTGTAAAGTGCTCCACAGCATAGTCTTTTTCCTCTCCTGTTTTTAACGAAATGTCCAGGCTTATAGCTGATTCTAAATAGCTTTTAAATGCGTTGATGTCAGTAGAGGCTGTTATGACTTTATAGGGCTTTTCCAGCATATGGGCTATTGTGCTATATGTTGCTATTATTGGAGAATGATCTGAGTTAAGGTCAAAGTTCTCCATTACTCGCATGTGTGATAAAGGAATTCCAGAGAATAATACGAAATCAATCAAATCTGGAATTTTTAGACTATCAGTTGGCCAGTATGTGGGCTTACCAGTTGACAAACTTGTTATGTTATTGTTTCGTATGCATTTGTATAGCTCCGATCCCTTTGGGTTAGTCAATCTGGATCCCCACCTTGGATGTTTGGCATTGAAGTCGCCTCCCACGATAAACTTTGTTTCCAGCCCTTGGAAAAAGTTTTTAAAATCGAGTTCTTTTATTGTGAATCTAGGTGGGAGATATATCGCTGTTATTGATACATCTGCGTGCATACATATTATTTTAATTGTGGCAGCCTGCATAGCATTTTCCCTAGTTTTAAGGCCCTGCTTGACAATGATTGCAGCACCTCCATGAGCTCGATCTGACGGATGATCAGCCCTTACTGTGTCTTACCCAATAACTCTAAAAAAAGATTTGCTAGTGAAGTGTGTTTCTGAAACAAGCATGACATCAATGGCATTTGTTTTTAAAAATAAGGATATTTCATTGACATGGTTGGAAAGCCCATTGGCATTCCATATTCCTAAGTTAAGATTTATTTGCATAGCTTATTTACAAGTAACATTATCATGTTAAGTAAATTATTTGTGAGCTGAAATTGTTTTTCTAAGAGCTGTTCTATTCTTTCTAAAGACGTGTTCGAGATACTATTTCCTGTAGCAACTTGAGCGTATGATTGATAATCTTTGGGTTCTTGGCTAAAATTATTAAACGGAGCAAATGATTGAGAGGTAGCAGGGTCATTTTTATTGTTGTCATCTTTGGTGTTTTTCAGGTGGTTGCGTCCGCTTACTAATTTTTTTGTTATAAGTTCCTGATAGACTTTACACCCTTTGTAACTAGCAGCATGATCTTCGTTGCAGTTGGCACATTTTGCTGGTTGCTCTTTATCTTTTGGACAAATGTTGCTGGGATGGTTAAAAGAGCATTTCACACATCTGTGAGATTTGGCACAATATGACTTTGTGTGTCCAAATTCCTGGCAACGATAGCACTGAACGATTTCTTTGGTTTTACGGGGTGGTTCTATATTGACAACTGCGTTACCAATGTGTTTAACTTTGTAAATATCTAAATTCTTATTGTTGGGCTCAATGTCTAAGTAGAACAAATTCAATGGCTCTTTGGTTACACGACTTTTAATATTACTAATGTTTCTAACAGCGTGACCTTTGGACTTCACATCTTGTTTAATTAAGTCTATGTCCGTTGAGAAGTGTAAATTCTTAATAACAACTCTGAAAGCCCTCTCATGTTTAAGCTGGTATGTGTGAAATTTAACAAAATCTGTATTAAGAGTTTTAACAAGTTTCCTGTATTCCTCAATAGTCTTTACCATAACTCTCACATGGCCATCGCGTTGAACTTTATAAAAGAAAAGCTCTTTTTTGATTTTAGTCTCGAGATAAGCTAACATTCCTTTTATTTCACTAACTTCAGATAAGAATATAGGTGGCGGCTTGGCAGATTCATCTAAGGTGTCTTCAGTTATCATGTCCAGTTCTTCGGTTTCGTCTTCATTTCCGTTGTTTGGTGTGCTTTCGCTTAGGATGGCAAATTGATTGTAGCTGGGGCTAGGTGCAGAGTCCAGAGCGATTTTTTTCTTTAGTAGAATCGGAGAGACTTGGTTTGGTCTCTTGATTGCCTTTAGCTTCGGTTTTACTCTCTGCCAGCTCCAAACCGTTGTTTCTTCTTCGTCGTCGTTCATGTTAACAACAACACTTTGATGGTGCTTGTCATCAACCACTGATTTGCTTCGTTTTCTTTTGTTTTGTGTTCTGTTAATAATGGCTTTAGCGCTAGCGCAGCTTCCGCGTAAATTTTAGGCACGTCTTAACTCGGGGAGTGTTTGATCGCGATATCCAATATCTGCCTTAGTTTGGCAGACACAGCGTTTTAAATTTTTTCTTGGGCACTGCACAGTGGGCCAGAAAGTTCACATTTTGGCCAAAAATCTGGCATTTCTTCCACTGCGTAGTTAGGAAGCTGAAATTTGTCCATTATGTTCTTAAAAGATTTAACTTTTGGAAAAACAAAACTTAAATTGTGTTTTATTTTTTTAAGATACAGATAATCTGAGCCAAAGTTGAAAAATATTTCCTATTTTTAGTTTTTTTTTTATAAAAAAAAACTAATGTTTTTCTTTAAAAATATGCCATAAAAAAACGTAAAAATCAATTTGTTTGAAACTTTGGCATAAAATAGCTTAAAGTATTCTAAACAAGACCCCATTTTAGTTTTATTAAATTGCTTAAAAAAAAATGGTATTTTTGCCCACAGTGCACTGGTTGAAATAAGCTGCGAGCCACTGTGTGCAAAATTTGGTGGTTGTGGTTTTAATAGTTCCAGAGATCTTTGCATTCGTACGGAGGGACGGACGGACAGACAGAAAGACATTAGCAACGTTCGAACGTGTTCAAACGCGTTCACAGCATTTCCGATACTCTGTATCGGAAATTCAAATTATTAGAATTAATAAATACTAGCAAATCTGGCGAACTCCGTATCGCCACCAGATGGCTTCGTTTTATGTAAAAACTGAATCGAAGCGTTATACGTGTCCGTTAATAATTCGTTTCATTGAAGTGCTCTTTGGTAAACCACATTTTTTTGTTTTTTGGTCTGACGTTAACACAAACAAAGCGGATGGTTTCCCAACTCGTGAACACGAAACGTATTACTGCCCATGGAAAAACAGTGATTTTCTAAGTTTATCTCGCAAACACTAAGCGAATTGCCTTGCGACTTGTTAATTGTCATTGCGATCGCTAGGCGAACTGGAAATTGCAATCGTTTGTAATCAAACGGAAGATCAGTCGGAATCATTGGTATTCGATGAATTCATACATTTTGACCTGCGTACTTTCCGTTAATAATGGTTGATACACATTGGTTCTTTACTTTTAATAACAATGATGATAAAAAAAGTTGAAACCGCGAATTATTCAGCAGAGGATGGTCCACATTGGTCCTTTACTTTAAATATCAATGATGACAATGATCCACATTGGTCCTTTACTTTTAATATCAATGATGACAAAAAAAAGTTTAAACCGCGAATTCTTCAGTAGAGGATGGTCCAAATTGGTCCTATACTTTTAAGGGGGTATTCTGGTCTAGAGACATGAAATTTAGGTAATTTTTGAAGTGCTGTAAAGAAAAAGCAAGCAATATTTTCTTAATCAATTGTTGTATACATTATTTATTCACATTAGAAGCATGCAAAAAAAATTAAAAAAGTAAAAAAATTCAAAACTCCGTTAGTTATCAGCTGATGGAGTGGGGCGTCTCAAAAATTTGGTGCGTAACCATACCCACGATTTTAGCTTTCCTAGCAATCGGAATTCAAAAAATAAAAAAGATTATCAATCTACAATAATGTCGCTATGGCAGGAGCTACGGAAAAGTTAAAAACATTTTTTTGACAAAATGGCGACTTTACTTTTATTTTAATTTAATTTAATTTAATTTTTTACCACTTTTTTTTAAACCTTTTCCGATTTTTTAAAAATAGTAAAAATGAAATTGTGTACTTTTTTTTTAAGATACAGATAATCTGAGCCTAAGTTGAAAAATATTTCCTATTTTTTAGTTTTTTATTTATAAAAAAAACTACTGCAGAGATTCAACCCAATTTAACACAAACTCAACAATAGATCGCAACTAAAAAAAAAAAGTCCATGTAGGCGCTGGGAGTGGCCGCGGCTGGCTTCATGAACCTGGGTGTTAGCCCCGTGGGCACCGATTGCCGCACATCGCGCTCCTTCTCCTCCAGCGTCTGACTGGTGCTCATCAGTTTGCTGCGGATCTTATAATAGTTGGCCGTGCGCCTCAGCTTGGCCGTGGTCTCCCAGTTTCGCCTGTTCGCTTCGCTTAACGCTTCGCTGATACCAGCGGGCAGTTCGATGCGTTCCTTGTAGTCGCGCCCAAAGAACGGATGACGAACGGGCAGCAGGTATTTTGGTGGGCCTGCAGCAGCTGGAAAGGTGGAGCTGCTGGTATCCCCCTGCGTCTCATCCGCAGCATCCGGCTGCTCTGCACTCAGACGCTTGCTGACCACCACATAGCCGGTGATTGGCATGTTCCTCAGCGCGTACTTTCCCTTGGAGTTTACATAGCCCACGGCTTCGTTAAGAGGCGCTGAATAGTTGGTAACCCGCACTTGAAGATCGCCTACGTCCGGGCAGCTTGATCCGCTTGCCGGCCTGCCCTTGGGACACTGGAGCAGCCAGGCATCGTGGCATTGGGCATCGAACGCCTGGAAGGCATCGCCGCAACACTTACGCCCCGCGACTTCTGCGGATTCCACGCAATGGAAATCCATACGTTATATATTAATATCAAATTTAGTTTTTGTGTTTGATATAAAAACATGTAAGTTTAATCCTAAAGTAATACCATATTGGTATTCATTTAGCTATCTGCTTCTTGTTGCTGAGTTAGACAGAGATCGGACAAAATTTTCAACACGTGCGAGAGAGACGCAGTTTACGAATTTCGGCGACTTCAGGTTGCACGTGACAACAACTGTCAGCCTACTGCAACTTAACATATGGGTTGCTTATACAGTTCAAGTAACTTGGAGCGATAGCTCAAACCCAGACGTCTTGGGTCTGGTCCCAGCCAGGCCGAATAATTTTTTTTTGTATTGATATTATTTTAATATCATTATAATACCCAATTGATATGTTCGAAAATATAGTCCGAACATTTCCATGGATATTTATTTATTTCCATTGAAACAGCATAAAATTAATAATTTTTTTAAGTTAAATAAGATCCAATTGAGCATCATTTCTTATCATAATTTTTTTTTTGTATAGAAGAAGGTTGTTTATTTTGGTTTCGATTTTTTTTATATTTCTTATTTATGGTTGTACAAATTAGAAAACTACATAAAAACAATTAAAGAAACAAAATTTGGTTACGACGACAATGGCTTTTGTGCCGTCAGTCAGGTATTTTAGTATAGTGTGATTCTAAAATGTTCGAAACTAATGTTTTGCTTGTAGTTTCAGGCTTTTGAAGTAAAGACTGTGGAGATCCGATTCGCAAAGGGTGTTTTTCGTAAAACATGAAAAACGCATCTCTCTCAGAAAAGGGCAGACGCCAATAAAGTTGTAGCATGTTGCAAAGGTTACACTCCTGTGATGGGCTTCTGCCGTATGGTCTGCCATTAAAAGGAAAAGTCTCTGTTCTTGCTTGAAAGATGTGTTTTATAACTGTGTTGATCGTGAAAGTAATTAAAGATTCAATTAAAGATTTTAATAAACACTCCTCGACACGCTATTTAAGTTATTTAAAAAAAAAAGTTAGCACTCGTTCTGCATCTTTATATATCTGGTTTCCTCACACCTTTGCTGAGAAGCACATGATTGTTTTGACTGTCGCCTGAAACAGACAGTATTCGACACTCATTTTAACGATTTTCCGCTAAAAAGTTTTTCCAAGTGGCGTTCATTGCTGATTTTGCATCCTTGTGCTTATCTTTTATGTGGGAATAAAAACTCATTCTTAAGGTAAGCGTTCTACCAAGATATTTTTGGATTTAACACGATCAGGCTGGAATCTGTTTAGTTGCCAGTCTCCGTTCCTCGCGTGACGGCCACCTGTACCCTTGACTACCATAATCTTAGAATTGGTGGTATTAATGACGAGGTTCTATAAGCTACAGTACTCGGAAAGGCTAGCAATTATGTTCCTATGCGTTTCAGGGTTGTCAGCCAGTAGGCAGATGTCATCGGCATATACAAGGGTCTTAATGTCGGTTCCATTCACGGTCACTCTACCCGGTAGAAAGTCAACAATGTCGTACAAAAAGAGAGTTGAGATTACAGCCTTGTTTTACTCCAATGTTGGTATCGAACCTATTCGAATGTTCTGATCCATCCCACATACTTGCTTTGATATCCCCATAGATACTGGAGAGAGTCCGGGTTGCCTTAGTTTGTACAAAAGGCTATTTCGGTTTCCGGTATCAAAAGTGGCTTTATAGTCTACAAAGAAAATGTGTAGCTTCGTTTTTTGTTGCAGAAAAGTTTGGGCGATTGATGTCAGCACACTGAAACTCACTGAGAATGTTTTCTCGGTTTACCCATATCATCAAACGTGTTAGTAGCGCACCTGCAAAAATCTTAGCGACTGTTTTTTGAGCAGAAATGCTTTGGTAGTTGCTGGGATCGGTCTCCACACCCTTTTTTTTGAAGCAATCTGCGAAAATTCCATGGCTGTAAAACTTATTGTAGGCATCAGTAGGTCGCTGTATAAAACTGAGTGGAGCGTTTTTGAAAAATTCTGCAGGTATTCAGTCTTCACCAGGAGGTTTTTTTAGTTTTATTGTTTTGTTTTCTACCCCTGCTAGACTGAAAGGGGAGTCCAAATGCCCTGCAGGGAAAAGTTTTAGTTGTAGACTAAAACAAAACTAGTTTGGCTGGGACCATTAACTAGTCCGAGTGATGAATTATATGGGCCGGACTGGTATTTTTACCATGGGAATATCACAGGGCTGCAACTAGTTACTTATTAGTAATTCAAAAACATAGTTCCAAAGTTTCGATGGTTTACTCCTGATAGCAGCGGCTGTACAGGTACTAAAACTTTGAAGCTCTTTTTCTCAAAACTAACTTTTTTCATACGGCTGTCAAAATTACGAGAGAACTATTTAACGGGTTTACTTAAACTTAAGCGTATTTTATGAACAATTTAATACTCAAGAGCTTGATAGAGCGCTGTTTGTTGGGAAATTCGTTTCTGTTAAAAACCTGGAACAGGCCTGTATATTTTTAAATTTGTGTGAGTAATATTTTTTTGTCCGTTACTGTGTTTATGCTTAGTCCATTGTTATGCTATTTTTTCTTAAAGTTGGAAAAAAGTGTGTGCATAAACACCATTTCTTGTATTCGGTAGCACACGAAAGATTGCTTTAAGCTTCGACTCATTGCAACCATTTTAACCTTGTATAAGTAGAAAAAGAGGTGTTGTGAAAAATATTTTTATCATATTTACCATATATTTTAAATCAATAGATCAATTAAAATGGGCAACAGCGGTAGCTCTCAACATTTAAACATACACCGCCAAACTACGGATTTTGGATCGAGCACTAATAGCAACTTGCAGAACTGTCGTCAAAGATTACATCATCACGTCGAGCTGGCAACAGCAGACCTAAGATCAAGCCCTACACCGAAAAACGAAAATGCCCTGGAACGCAGAAAGTCGTTCCCAACATCAAACGTCCAAAAACAAGATACCAAAAAATCTGACGAAAGTTGTTACTTGAAAGTATTGCCGAAAATAGACAAGTGCCTAGTCCTGCGACCTACAACAAACGGAACGATTCTCAATTCTGGAGGTACAATCAGCGGTCGAAATATTCACGAACACTCTATTTTAGGTCCATTAAACGCGCATATGCAACGGTCAAAGACATTTATTTTGTCAGATTCTTCTTTACAAAAAGAGTCTATTAGATCTCCGCCGTATCGTGTTGAACCTGCGTCAGAAAAAGAATTAATTTTGAATAATCATTCTGACAACGGCCAAAGGCAGCGCCCATCGAATTTAAAGCATATAATTGTTAATAAAAGCCAAGAAGATGTTCTTAAGAATCAATCTTGTAAGCACCAATCTTTAGCCATGTCAAGAAAAGGGAATAAATATACTAAGAAACGAAGGGCTCCGGAAGTTCCTATCTCTTCTACGAAAACTGGGCTGGCGTCAGTCGACCATACAAAAAAATATAATATTTTAAAGAATTTCCTAGATAAAGACATTTTAAGCACAAAGGAAACTTCAATTACTCCATTTAAAAAGAGAGGTCTAGAACAACGATCAATGAGTAGCAAAAATAAACAATATGAACCAACGAACGTCACGAAATTTACACACAGGCGTGAAAAAAGCTCCGATGCAATTTTGCTAAAAAGCAAAAATTCGCAGGAACTATATTTAAGCACAAAATCAATTGAAGGAAAACTGAACCACAAACTTATATCTGAAACGACTTCAACCCACAAGCAATCATTTTATTTTGGCATGAACAATAAACCAGGTATAGAAGCTCATAAAGAAAATACAAATGTTTTAAGAACAGCCGAGCAAACAAATATCAACATGTATCCAAACAACTACAAAAGTGAGATCGAAACTGAAATCCATACACCCCATTTTGTTCCACTTTACAATATTGAGTATAAAAAGTCAACCGCGCGAGTTGAAAACATTGAGGATAACGGTTTAAAAGTTTGCATACATCCTTCTCTGCCACGGCGTCAACTCGTCCCGCCATCATTTAGTCCAGCACTAGCTTGGCGATCGCTTCTTGAAAATAAATCTAGTCAAGACAGAGAACTTAAAGGAAACGTGGTCGAATTTCTTGTACACGGAATTAAAAAAGCGGAACTGCCAATTCATCCGAGAATGACAAATCGAATACGAAATGATTCTAAGATAATACCCTTAGCGACAGAATGGCCTCTTAAGCAGGAAAAAAACGAACAAACAAATGATTTTGCTACAGATTCTGATTCAAGCTCGGAAGAATATAGCTTTAAATGTGAAGAAGGTGCTTCTTTGTTGTATGGCTTACAGTCGAAAAAGTCTTGCCATAATTTGAGTTACCCCATTCAAACATTTAGTTTTTCACTGCCGAGAGATGGTTACGAACAGCGTTTACGGAGCCTTGATCCCTTTAAATCAGAAGATGTTAGTTTGGTATCTTTAGTTATAAAAACCATTTTTGTCCTTATTTATACAAATTTTATTCCACAGATATGCACTTATAAAAGTCTTCGGAAAAGTAAGCCCGAGTGTAACTATTATCACCGCAGGGGCTCTGCTCTGAAGACTGACAATCACAGCTCCAGAATTTTACCTGAAAGTATTTCTCTTAATAAGGTTAATGGATTTGATAATTGGATGCTGCATAAAAATAACAAAAGCACGGAAATTGAAATTAGCGGTTCCGTTATTGAACCACGTTCGTTAAAAATGTTGACTGGTGGAACGCACGTTATGTACTTACCGGGAAAGTTTGACCGACAAAATAACATTGAATGTAATGAAAAGAAACTTGACAGTCAGTGGAAAGACCAAAATATTCGACAATTCAAGAACAGACAGCGCTTCATGCCAGAAAACTTGCAGGACGACGACCCGATATTTCCTTTAGTAGTATGCACTCCTCGCGTTGTCCTTCAGATCAAAACCACTATATTTTTTTTTACATTTTCAGACACTTGAACGGGAAAATATAAAGTTGGTTGATGAAGTCAAATCTTTTCATAAAAAGATTTTATTTCATAGTCCTGCCCGTTTGCTGGAGAAATTTTGCACTGAGAAATCTAATAAGAATTCAGATGTGAAAAATACACGATGGTGCGAGCTTGAGGCTTTGAAAAGGTAAAAAGCTGTTTTTTGTTTTTTCTATTACTAAGTATTTTTAATCCATAGGGTGGAAGAAGATTTTCAAAGAAATCGGGCCAATGAAAAGGAAAATATTCGATATCAATTGCAACTCCATTTTGGCATTGAAAATGAAATCAACGTTCAACATCACACTTTTCCACTTCTGTCTGTGCTGGATAAACAAAAAGAAATCGTTACCTTAAAGGACTCACGTAATAAAGAGTTTCACCGCGTGGATTCAGATGGGAGTGGCCATAACATTTCACTCGGGCCAATCAGCAAAACGTGTTTATCCATTTAAGATGTACTGCGTAAGCTAGGTTAAAAATTCTAAAAATTCTAAATTGCGAATAAATAAATATTTTGTCTTGTTTGTCTTGGTTGCTGCACTTTTTGGAAAACAGGTTCAAATTCAATTATTTAAAAATGTACTTACAAAAACCCGTTGCGCTACTAATTTGTGTTTAAATTAAATTTTTTAGTTTGAACACTTAGTGCCATGCATACTAGGTTGTTTCTTTTTGTATGTAAAAATGTAGAATGTGCGCTTTGGTGCATTTAAGGCATACAACAACAAACAAGTTGAAAAAGTTGGTTTCAGTGTTCGCGCATTGGCTTCAAAGTTTATCACTCATACGAACTGTTGCCTTTTAAAAATTTTTTAATTTTCATACAGGTGGCGTTGATTTGGTTTTATTACTTTAACTTTAATAGGAAGGTACCCTTGTCACCTTTCCGAACGGCTACCGAAAAAAAGTCCGTGTCGCTAAAACCAATGTCCCAAGATTAAAGTGTGCATCGTAGCCATTAAAATTTCATAACAGTTATTAAGGTCTTGTCAAAATTTGATAGGTCCTGATTTACATTTGCTCAGGTCTTAATGAAAGTGTTTTACTTCAGGGTATTTTTGTTATGGGAACGCAAATGTACTATTTTAGGACCTTTACGTGGACTATTATTTGTTTATTTAAGCAATGTACTGCTCAATGGACTTAAAATTATATAGGTACATAGAATTTAAAAATAGAAACATCATAAATTTGAAACTGACAACATTTAAAGTGGGAGAACTTATTCAGGCCTGTTATTTCCCTTTTACATTGTCGAATTTCCCTTCTTCATTTGGGGGTTTGCCTTTGAATTTCCCTTAGATTCCCAACCAAAATCAGCTGACTGGCAACTGGCCACTTTTGACAAGAGTGTTTGACTTCTTTGAGTTTTGCTGCCTTGAGGATGATTAAATTTTGGCCTGCTGGTGTCCATCAGCCATGGGCATAAATGGTTTACTAATTTAACGCATAAAATAGAAGAAACAAACATTGGCGGCCACAAATACAAATAAATATTTTCTTTAATATTTGTTTATTCGATCAGCTGTTCTGGTGGCAGTTTTGTGAAACCAGAGTTGCCGAAGCCGATAAAAAAGGTCCCAGCTACAGCAATTATTTCATTAAATTAAGCGGTAATAAGCACAAAAACTCTTTTAAATTTAACTTAGATAAAATACCTTTCTAACCATAGTAACACGAGCACAAAAGGGCTTGCTCAAAATAAATCCAAAAAAAAAACATTTTTTTTTGTACCATGACAACCCTTGCATTTTCTCTCCAAATTTGTTCGGAAACTGGAACAGAGGCGGCGGATTTGTCAAAATGCTGAAGGTTAGAATCGAACCTATTTTGGGGTGCAGCCGCAAAATAATTTTTAAATGGTCAAATATGTTGTTATCAACAATATTAAATATGCAATAATGTTCTTAAAGCATCAAAGAATAAGGAAAAAATATCATTTGCACGTTTAATTATCGCAAAGTATTTTTGAACAATTAATTTCTGTGCTTGCGGATCTGAATCCGTCAGCCATCCGTCGCTCGGAAGTTAACAGAGAGTTAACGGAGGGAAATTCATTTCCGTGAGGATTTTTCAAAAGTGAATGTTAGAACAGGTCTGGGAAATTCGAATCCGTGCGAATCTTTCGGAAGTGAAAACTGGAACAGGCCTGATTAAGTTGATGATGTAAGGAACGCAATGACTTTTAGCAAATTAGCTTTGGGAGAGCACTCATAGGATATTAAGTGATAAAGTTCGTTATAGTTATCACATAGGATTCGGAAGGGGTCGAAACGGGAGTAGTTTGACCTGCACACAGGAAGTGCTAATGGACGGAATCGGCGAGTAGCTCTGCAAGGAACGTTCCAAATGAGGCTAGCTAACAGATCAACTGAGTCGACGGCGTCAGTGATAAGTTTGTGAAGTAATATCACACCATAACAGGTCCGACGATCCTTTAAGGTAGGTAGATCCAAGAGGCGCAACCTGTCTCTATAGGAAGGCAAACGGCGTCCCTCTTCCCAGTTTGGACGGATTCTATCATATATTGATAGTGCTCATATTGTGGAGACCAAACACTGGAGCAGTACTCAAGTGTAGGACGAACTAGAAAGACGTAAAGGAGCTTAGTGATGAAAGGGTCATCAAATTCCTTAGACCAGCGTTTAATGAAAGCTAACAAGCACTTAGCTTTATCGGAGATGGTACTGACGTGGCGATTAAAACAAATCTTATGGTCAAATAGGACACCAAGATCAAGAACAGTATCAATGCGTTTAAGTGCAGAGTGATCTATTGAGTATGTACAAATATATGGATTTGATCGATAAAATGACATGGATTTACATTTATCTAGATTAAGCAGTAGCTTGTTGACTAGGCACCAGGCTTGGAGGTTATTTAAGTCGAGCTGGAGCTGCATGTAGGAACTAGGTGAGGTTAAATGCATACACAACTTGATATCATCCGCATACATAAGTAATTTGGAGAACTCAATTACTTGAGGAAGATCATTGATAAATAAGCCAAATAGTAATAAACCAAGGTGAATGGCTTTTGGTACTCCCGAATTTACAGAAACAGCTTTTGACTATATACGCTGTTGTACTGGACCTTTTGGATTTGTTAAATAAGAACGAAACCATGTCAGTAGAGTTGGAGGACATCCGAGGAGGAGAAGCTTGTGGATCAGTAGCCCATGGTTGACCGAATTAAAGGCTTTACTAAAGTCAGTAAAGATTACATCAGTCTGCTTAGTGGATTTAAAGCCTTGACTAATAAAGGTCGTAAACTCAAGCAGGTTAGTTGTTGTAGACCGGTTCTTTGTGAAACCATGCTGTTTAGAGGATATTATGGAGCGACACTGGTGCTGCAGTTGATCGCAAATAAGTTTTTCAAAGAGCTTAGGAATAGCACTTAGTTCGGCTATGCCGCGATAGTTGCTAATATCAGATAAACTACCTTTTTTATGTAGCCAAATAAGAAAGGATTCTTTCCAAACAGCTGGAAATGTGCAGTTAGCACTGTTGCCAATTTAGCTTATTTCAAGCTAGACTTAGCATATTTTAAAATGAAATAGCTTGAAAAATACTTGAAATGCACATAGCTTGAAATCTGGCTTATTTAAAATTTCATTTAGTTTTATTCGGCTTAAAAAAATGTAAAAATGTTAGTTTTTCGTCTGTATTATAATTTTAGGTCATTTTTATTGATAATTTGGACAAAAGTCATATTTGTTGTTGATATTTAATAAAAATCGTTAAGAAGTTTCGGTCACACTGAAATTTTGCACATGTTTGTTGCCTCCGCAACATTGCGTATGCGTGATATTTTATATTTATATGTGCTGTTGCCCTGCAACACTGCGTATGCGCGATATTGGTTTTTTCATACAAGTCTTGGTGTCACCGCCTGTAGGGCCGTTTGAAATTCATATCAATATCATATAAATATATCAATATCGTATTAATAAAAGTAAAAAAATCAACTATTTTGATGTTTTCCATAGTTAGCTTATTTTTAGCATTTTTTTTTAATTGTTAGCTTATTCTAGCTTATTTTTTCTTTAATCTAGCTTATTTTATCTCTCAAAATCTGTCAGCAACGGCAGTTAGCAATCGACTTTTGAAAAATCATAGTTAAGGGAACTGCAAGTGGTATGGCGAAATGTTAAAGGACACAGCTTGGAACCATATCGGGACCCGCAGAGAATGATAATTTTATTGTAGATAGGCTACGTAGAACTTCACCTCCATCAATTAGAGGTGTGAAAATGGCATCAGTATGGGGTAGCTGGTAGGAGTAGCTACAATCGATCCTGGAATTATTTGTGGAAAAGGTGGATTGGAAAAAGTCCGCAAACAGGTTGCCAATATCTTGATCATTAGATGCAGATACATTATTTAGTTGTAGTGATGGAGGAAATTTGTTGGCTTTGCGCTTTGAGTTGACAAAGGAGTAAATTAATTTAGGATTGCTGCGAAATTCGTTTTTACAGCGTAGGAGGTAGCTGTTATAACATTCAGAATTATGCAGGAAGTAATTGGATTTAGCAACGCAGTATTTGGAAAAATCAGAATAAGTATTATTCATCAAAATCTTTTAACCTTTCGTCAGAATTTTTTAAAACGGGCCACTTGAAAATGTTCAAAGCGCGTTTTAATTTGAAAACTACTTTTCTGTTTAGTACTCCCGATGTAAAAAATGTAATTTGAAGGATGTTGACGTTTCGATGCTCACAATGGATTGTTTGTTGTCCAATAGCATTTTGTTTGCATTTGCCGCTTCAAAAACCTTGCATATGTTGATAACATTTTGTAATGTTTTGCACTGACCATTAAGTAATTTCATTCGCAGTTTCCTGTCATGCACGCTCGTTATAATACGATCACTAGGCATTCTGTCTTCATATGACTCGCCACACGTACACGAAAATTTACAACGGTTTACTTATGTGTGAAGTTCGGTTTCAAATTCACTAAATGACTGCCCTTCTTTTGGTGTAATCATATTCGTAGAGAAGTAACTAAGGTCTTGAAATTCGGGGGCTTTGATCTGGCCAAATGGGCCACAAATCATCCTAGTCTGCTGGCTAATAGAGGGCCAGATAAGTCTCTTAATTTTGACCCTTCCGTTTCCATAAAAACACTTGGTATGAGATGGAATCCTCAAAATGACGTTTTTCATTATAGCTTTGAGGATTCGTTTGATTCCTTACCCCCAACAAAATGCAACATTTTGTCCGTCACAGCTCTTTTGTTTGATCCCTTGGGTTTATTGTGTCCGTTGATAACTAGAGCAAAAATCTTGTTAAAGGCAGTCTCCTCATCTAGAGGTTTCGAAAAAATTTATTTTTTTTTTACTTAATCGCGAGAAATATTATTGGAAAATTATATCCTAAAATTTTAAAGTCTTATTTACAATAGTTTGTAAGATATAATTCCGAGAAGCGGTCCCCGTCGAGTGAATGCGAGGTGGGCCGAGACTTTAAAGCGCGTTATCTCGAAACCTTGTTTTAAAAAACGGTGGACATCATCTAGAGGAAACGGTTAAAGATGTTCCCATAATTGTTAACTTTATTTGAATATAATAATAATGCGCACAAAGTTCAGCTATAACGTACTTTTCAATAACTAATTGCAATAAAAAAGTAGTTGAAATTGGAGTAAATTTTAAAAATTCTCTCAAAGTGTTATTTTTAATTTGTGTTAACTCATAGAGGTCTACTTTGCTTAATAAATTTTCCTTTTGAAGATACTTTTTAAATTTTTTGTTTCACATGAAAACTTTGGACGATATCGTGCCCACCGTATTTGCTGTTTTCAGGGAGCTGCTGCGCGGAATTATTTATAACTACGAAAGTTTATATTTTTTTGCAATGAAAAATTTGGATTAAATTGTTCAAACTTGATACTAAAAACGTGTGTTAACTTAATAACCTTTCTTGTTGTTTTCTTCCTTAAAAAAAGTTAACAAATAACCCCCTTTTAGATGAGGAAACTGCCTTAAGGAGCTGTGGCGACAAAAATTGGATTGGGTTCCCAGCAGTTCCCATGAGTTTGCATACTGACTGGAATAGGTTCAAGATGAATTTACTAGAGTAGAGAATTTACCAGATCCACGGCTTCGCAGATGCATTGAGTGTCCGTACCACTGTAGTGACAATTGGTTTATCGAGGCTGCTAACCGCCATGTCTCGAGTGCCCCTCTTTAAAACAAAGTCAATTCCAAGGCTCGAGTTGCTAAGCTATGGGCTCAAGTAGCTCCCTTGCTAAACAACTTTAAGTTGGAAAGAATTAATTTCTGGTCGGAGTCTCAACGTTTGTTGCAAATAGAGTTTCTGAGATCCAAGAGGCTTCAGAAAATGTAGTCTGGCGTCATGTGCCTACTGAAGAGAATCCGGCTGATTTGGTGTCACGTGAAACAGACATAGATGGTCTAAAGTAGTATGGCAGTATGTTCCGTAACAAAAAGCCAACCGAACGTGTTTACTGATCTTATTGAAAGATGCTCGTCGAATAATAAACTACTTCGGATCATGGCATACGTAAATCGGTTCATTCAAGGGAAAAAGCGGCTTCGAGACGTGAATATTTCGGCACAAGAACTAAAAATATCGTTCGTTAGGCTGGTCCAAATACTTCAAAACCTGCCGATCGGGTTAAAAAAGCTTGACCCTTTTTGATTTGTGGGGTAGACTTCTGCGGTCCATTTTATGTCTCGTTGAAGCTCCGTGGGAAACCCCCTGTTAAGACATATGTGGCTGTCTTCGTTTGTTTTTCGTCAAAAGCTGTTTATGTTGAGCTCGTTGTCGTTCTATCTACTGACAGTTTCTTATCTGTTTTCAAAAGGTTCGTCGGACGGAGAGGTCTTCCGGAGAAGGTTTACAGCGACAACGCCACCAACTTCATGGTAGCGAGCAAGGTTCTCGAAGAGCTGCACGTAGCGTTTCACCGGAATCAGGATCAACTGACGACGTACGCGGCTCGGAGGGGCGTCGAGTGGTATTTCATCCCACCGAGGTCACCACACTTTGGCGGACTATGAGAGGCAGCCGTCAAGGCAGCCAAGCATCGCTTGTTGCCAGGTGTCGACAACGCCAAGCTTACAGCAGAAGAGTTGAGCACCTACCTGGTGGAGGTAAAAGCGCTGCTCAATTCTCGTCCGATTGGTCGCCTGGCAAGGACCCCAACGATGGAGAGGCTCTCACACCAGGACATTTGCTAATCGGTCACCCTCTTTTTACGCTGCCGCCAGAATCCAAAACAAACGGAATCTGCAGCAAGACCAGCTTCGGATATTTGAAGCGGTGGCGAAAGCTGTCTGCTCTCAATCAGCAGTTTTGGCAAAGCTGGTCCAAGGATTACCTGGCCAGCCTGCAGCAGCGCAAGAAATGAAGCATCAAGGGCCCCAGTTTAATGATTGGGTGGCTTGTTCTCGTCCACGAGAACACCCTGCCACCGCAACGGTGGCTTACAGGGCGCGTGGTGGCAACAACACTCGGCGAGGACGGCAGAGTGCGTGTTGCCAAAATTCGGACGCTGGAGGCGTCGTCAAGCGCGCAATCCACAAACTGGCGTTGCTGCCAATAAGCAGCACAAACGAGGAAGTTAAAGCGCCGGAGGCCTTCAACGGACCCGGAATGTTGGATCAGTAGCCCTATTTCGTAATTATTAAAAAAAGAAAAACATGAATTTAAATATGAAAAGAATTATCTGAAATGTAAACAAAACATAATGTTTATATTCGCGTTTACATACGAGCTTTGTTTGGGCTTGCACTCAAGCTTACCACATAGCTGAGTCGCTTACTCTTCTACTGATAAGCACACAAGCTTAAGACATAGCTGAGTCGCTTACTTTTTTACTGATAAGCTTTGTAACTTCGGAACTCTTGTAAGTTTAACGCAAGTTTAACGTAAACCGATAAAACATGTAAGAGCTGGAATCAAGGTTCTCTTCATGCTTTTCCTACTATGAAGTTTATCTTAAACTGTCAAATACATCGACCGATCGATCAAATCGTTGTTGACATAAAAAAAAAAATGTGATGCTACCTCATGCGGTGTACGAAAAACCCTGGTTTTGGGTCCTCTAAAAGGAAAGCGACCCATAACACACGAGCAAGGAAGCATTAGAACAAGGAGGTTCGTGTTATTTTCCCATGGAAAATCTAAGCAAAGATAGTATGTCTATTATGCTAAATTAAGGAACAGCAAGGATCTCTGTGCTACTGTTAAGCAGTCTTGGACCAATATCCCGAGGGAATGATGCCAGCTCGTTGTACTACTGTCATTAAAGCTAAGGCTTTAGAACTAAATATTAACTATTAATAATTTATTATGAAAACCATTTTAACCAAAGTTTGTTAAAACTTTCTGGTATTTGTTGTTTTTTTTTAAGTTTTTTGATTTTGGTCCTTTTATTTTCACTGCCCAAATCTTACCAAAAATCATTTTAGTCTAAAACATTTTGAATAAAGTACAAAATGTATACGTTTGACTCTAAAGAAAATACATTTATAGCTGAAATTTTTCTAAACCAAATTTAAAAAAATAAAACAAGAAAGAACGTCGGGTTTCCCGGCAAAAAAACAAAACATGAAAAAAACTGTAGTGTCGCTAGCCCTATTAAAAAAAGAGTTGCCTGCTTTCTAGCGCAATAAATTTTTAACTCATTTGTATACAGAATTTCTTAAAACTGTCCAAAATACCTGTGTACATATATTTTTTGAGCAATAAAAATGTGGGCATCATAGAGTTACGCGGGCGTTTAAAGGGGCGTGGTCGGGGTTTGAAACAAACTTTATCTGCGTGGGGTATACAGAAGTCTGTGTGCAAAATTGGTTGGCTCTCGCTCTTATGGTTCTCGAGATCTCGACGTTCGTACGGAGGGACGGACGGACAGAAAGACATTTGCAACGTTCACAGTATTTGTATTTCTTTTTTTTAGTTTATATGTAGTTTTTTGTATTTTATTATTTTAAATATTATTATTATTATAAAATTATAAAATAAAAAAATAACAGATAAATTAAAAAAAAATGGCAAGCTCTTAGCTTGCCACAGGAACAACGACGTGGACGTGGTAATAAGATGGTCCCATTTTTTTAAATTTATCTTAAAAGTGTTTTGTTCTTATATCTACCGGGACTATATTGGCTTATATGTAAAGATTATAAGTAGGTGTTGAACAAAAGGCGCCTAGGGCTGCACGGAGTGCGTTGTTCAGCATGGTTCAAGACATTTAATTATAAATAATGAATGAATAAACGATTTTTGTAGTTTTTTTACGTGGGCGTTAAGTAATAAAAGTATCTTTAGTTGGTTGGAAAATTTGCAAACACAGCTTTGCTTCTTGCAAACGTGTATATATTTGCATTTTGAAATAGAAAGACATGCTCCTGATGTATTACACCAATTGTTTATGTCCACGACAAGGTTATCTAAGGTTAGTTAAGGTTTTTATACATGCTTATTGTATTTGAGAAGCTATTAAAAGCAATGAGGAATAGGATTACTGAATTCCGTTGCAGAGAGGGTGGTTAATGTAGTAGAAAGTATGACACAGGCTTCCCCTTTTGAAGCCAACTTGAAGACTGTTCGGGAGTTTGTTAGAGGTGACAAACCACCAAATTCGTTTGGATTGAGACTAAAGAGTCTCTATGCATCTATGGTCGATTTTTTTTTTACCATGTTTATGAGTTGGGACTATTGTACTGATTTTTAAAGCTTGAGGGATAAATGATTTTAGGATGGAGATGAAGAAGTTTATTATTTAGATTTTTAATCAGACCAGTTTAAAG
The DNA here is from genome assembly GCA_018150695.1 of Drosophila oshimai. Taxonomy (NCBI): domain Eukaryota; kingdom Metazoa; phylum Arthropoda; class Insecta; order Diptera; family Drosophilidae; genus Drosophila; species Drosophila oshimai. Next base: position 69,702 of record JAECWM010000116.1, on the reverse strand, counting down.
AAACTGTGTATACAAGTAGGTATGAACGTTTAAAATGTATTGCGCTTGAAAGCAGGCAAATATTTTATTAAGAGGGCAATAAGTAAGAGAATCTGATTGTCTGTAAATGTTCTGTTTGGCATTTAAGAATGCTAGGGAGAAATTGTGGTCTTCAAAGCGGGATGACGAATGCCTACAGTGACAGCAATATCCTCTGCATTTGTAATTGAGTATGCATGTTTGTCGTGTATACAGTGGATTTGTTTTGATTTGTGAACACCACAGAATGACCTTAATTTGGTCCAAAACATTTCGGGCTTAGATTCTGGTTATAAACTTGATGTCAGCGTGTCTATGCTTGGATCATGTCTCTGTCAAAAGATCTCCAGGCTCGGTTTTTAATAATCTTATATTTCTCAAGCTGTTTGTTCAACTAGAAGACATTGTATTGGCTTTTAGGGGGGATTCGAAGCCCAATGTGGAGGAAAGGGTGAAAAAGGCCACCAATGCTCTCTATGCATCTCAAAAGATGCTGAGTTGCACATGGGGCCTATCACCCAGACTGATGCACTGGATCTTCATCTCAGTTGTGCGACCCATACTGCTCTACGGCGTGCTGGTATGGTGGCAAGCGACCGAAAAATCCACCTACCTAAAGTTGATGGAGAAACCGCAGAGGCATGCACTCATGTGCATCACTGGAGCGGTAAGATCAACTCCAACTAAAGCTCTACAAACAATACTGAGTGTCAACCCTTTGGACATTCAGGCACGCCTTGTAGCGCAAAAGACAGCACAACGTCTTTGCTCAACAGGCAACATAGATGCAAGAACCTACGGACACAGTAGAATTGCAAGGAATATGCTAGTCAGCACAGACTACATCACCCCAAAAAACAACTTCAATCAAACTCCGACGTTCCTGAAGCCCGACGAGTGGCGTTCGGGGACGGATCAGGATACGATGAACATCTATACAGACGGATCAAAAATGGAAGAAGGAGTTGGGGCAGCGGTGTACTGCCCTAATCCTCAACTGGAGCTCTCTTACAAACTCCCAGACAACTGCAGCATCTTCCAGGCAGAAATAGTTGCCATAAGGAAAGCCGCAGAAGCGGCACAGCAGTCGGGATCAAGTAAAGACATCAACATATTCGTCGACAGTCAAGCAGCAATAAAAGCTCTGCAAGCTCGCACGATAAGCTCAAAAAGCGTTCTATCGAGCAGGGAAGCACTGGATTCACTGAGTATCTCGAGAAGAGTTCAAATCTTTTGGATACCTAGCCATCAAGGTCATGAAGGGAATGAGATGGCAGACGACCTAGCCAAAGAGGGAGCAAGAGGAGGAGGATCCTTGAAGACATACCACCCCCTCTGCGACCAATACACCTCCAAATGGAGATGGATGCACAAAATACTGCAGATCAACGGTGGAGGAACACCACCGACTGCAAGTTCTCAAGGAAGATGTGCGCGAAATACAACATAAAACTTACCCAGCACCTACTCCAGCTTCGGAGACCGGACTGCAGGCTACTAGTTGGCCTCTTAACAGGCCACTGCCTAGTTGCGGCTCACGCGAAAAAGCTGGGCGTGCTGACAGACGACAGATGTAGGAAATGCAGTGAACCTGGTGCCAAAGAAACGCTGGAGCACCTTCTCTGCAGCTGCCCGACACTCGCAACACAAAGGCAGCGTTACTTCGAAAAACCATGGCTGACATCGCTTGAGGAAGCGAGTCAACTCGGATACAAAACGCTCTTGGCCTTTGCCAAACAAACTCGCATACCGCAGGACGTCAATAGTTAACTCGGTCCAGAGATCTCACAACTCCCCGGTACCACTAAGGACCAAACTGGTCTATGTGCGGCTCCCCAACAGGAGCCAGCCGGTCTAACCTAACCTAACCCTAGGGGGGATTCGAGGGATACTATTGTAAGCGCTATCAAGTATTATTATGTAAATGTTTCTGTGTTCTTTGTTAGTTGATATTGGGATGTGAGTATTTAAAAGGTTTGTTGTGTAGTTAAATATTCTTATTTGCGATACTCAAAGAGTTAGGAAATACTGTAAACGGGCAAATGTCTGTCCGTCAGTCCGTCCGTCCGTACAAACAGCGAGATCTCGGGAACTGTAAGAGCTAGGACCACCAAATTTTGCACACAGAATTCTATAAGCAAAGCGCAGATCAAGTTTGTTTCAAAACCTGACCACGCCCCTTTTTACGCCCACAAACCGCGAAACTCGGTAAAAATTTGGAAAATCTGGCCATTTTCAAAAATTGTGTATACAAGTGCGTCAAAAATGTATTGCGCTCGATAGTAGGCCAAGATTTTTTTGAATGAGCATCGCAAATCTGATAGTCGGAAAACCCGACTTTAGCGTTCTGTTTTGTTCTTTCTTAAAACAGAACATTTTTATTGTAATTGATTTTAAAATCAGAGTGTATACTAAGATTTGGTGAGCAGAATGCAAGATCAATATGAGTGTATGTATTATGTGTAGAGAAATGCCATTGTTTAGGACCGTAAAGTTGTTGTATTGGATATTATCTTCTAGGATTTTTCGCTTGCGATTGTTCTTCGGCGATCCCCAGAGGGTATTCCAGTTATTCTAGTATTCCGGTTGAAGTCTCCTGTGATTAGTGAACATGTAGATGTGTAAAGGAGAGTGCTCTTTAAATCGGCCTTGGTAAATGTTTTTAAAGGGTTATATGTATGTAGAGAAAATGTTAATTTTTTGTTTTGTTAGAATTTTGAGTGCTATGGCATCAATTGATAGTCATACAGGGCTAAGCTTATGCTGAACTGATTTGTGGCTCAGTAAAGGAACTGCACCCTTTGCGCCAACGGATGTAGCGTACATTTCAAAGATAACAGGGATGGGAAATGGTTTGGGTTAAGAATGTTGGGTTTGTGTAGTTTTAAAAGAATTAATAGTTCATTGCAATAATTGATGTATCCATCTATAGTTAGAGTAATATTTTACATAAAGAGAGAGGGTCTTTTTTCTTTAGTTTAAGGAATTTATTAAATCTGTAATAGGTGTGTTTTCAAGCTTGGATAAAGTTATTATTGAGCTTGTTGATTTATCCTGTTTAATTATATTTTCTTTCGTTTTGTTGTTTATGTTTTTTGGGAGAATATTGACTGTAGCTTTTAACTTTCCATTTACACAGGATAGGGTGCGTTCGCGTACTTCTCCTTTCTCAATATTAATGTGAGATTCTTGACTGCACATGGAGCATGTCTTTGGGTTTCTGCAAATCTTTTCCAAGTGTCCTAAACGTAAACAACTATTGCAACGCAACTTCGAGTATTTCGTATCCTTTATATATGTATTCAGGAAGATCCAGTCGCTAAAATGTCTAAGTGATTAAACCTGTTTCGGTTAACTCCACCAATTGGCGCTTATTATTTAAGGTTTTCGAGTATTTCTTCTTCTTAAAACACCTCGTTTATGTAGCAGCTTAAGCATATCGTCATCCAAATTTTATTATCATTATGAACAAATACATAAGCCCTTATGGTCGGAAACCCTTTCTCCTCCAGCTAAAAAAAGAAAGAACTGATCGTCGTAACTTTCATAACAAACGAAAAGTAAAGCTTACCTATGCAAGCCGAAGTTTATATACCCTTGCAACCTTAAATTGTGCAAAAGACGCTCTTAAAAAATAAATATATATGTATATAGTTGTCCGATCGAGTGATTTTCAGCCATGATCTGCGTACACAAAAACAAATTTTGAAGAAATTTTTACACAAACGAAAGAAAGTTTACTGAAGCCCAGTTATATACCTACAGAATTTAGTCATCCGATTGTTGCAACTATTAAACGTGAGCTGCTAAACTTGACATACAAAGAGCCGATTGCAAAAGATTTATGTTGAAACTGCCTGCACCTAAAAAACAAACATTAGGTGGAGACCGATTTAGTTCCACATACTACGAAATTTCGTATTTACTTACTTACATTTCGCCTTTACTTACTTTGCTCTTACATTTGAAATTGACAAAATCGGGGGTGCCACAGAAAACTTTATCATTTTCCCCGTTTTTTAAACGACAGTTTTATAAAAAAAGCATACTTGCACCTTTTTATAAGTAGGTAATCAAAACTTTTTTAAAACAACGGTAATGAATGTGTGCTGTGTGCTATTTGCATACAAAATTTTTTATGTTTTGATCTTTTTATATTTTAAATTAATCATTTTCCAAAACCGTCACCTCCAAAATTGCATGTGCCATTCCGTCCAAGTTCCACCCAAACAAGCAAAATTTTCGTATTCGAAATATTTATTCTTATCATTGTTATGGTACGCTGTACTATCGTTTATGACAGCGTTTCAAAATTTTAAAGGAAAATAAGTTGATTTCTTGTGAAATTAATAAAACAAACCGTGCATTGCAATAAAGTGTGACCGCGTGTGGCAAAAAATACCGGCTTGGGTTTTTAACGACGAAGAAGAAGACAATTTGTATGAAATTGTAAGTGAATTCAACAAATTTTAAATATTATTGACTAAACGTTGTTTAGTTCTGGGGGAAAGCATAGGAAAACAAGGCAAGCCACCGTGCTCTTGATTTTTTAATTAGAAAACGCCGATTTCGCAAAAGGATTCGCTTTGGGGGACTAATTTTATTTAGCAGCCTCTTGTGAGAAGCCATCTAGTACAGGGGTGGCTTCTGTTGTTTAGTTTGGCGGTCAATTTAAAATGTTATACTATTTTTTTTTTTACGTTTTATGTGGGGGTTTTGTTTAGTTTTTGGTATTGTCTTGCAAATAAAAAGGGAAGCTTGTCATAAATTTATTGAAAATTAGCAAATAAATGCCAAATAAAAATAGCAAGTCAGCCCTGTTTTTTTCCGAATCGTTAGTCCGAGCAACAAGTTCGAGACGGTTTCTGTAGCACCGACGGTTTTTTTTCCTAATTTTCGAAAAAACCGTCCTCAAAACCGCCGACGGTTCCTGTGGCACCCCTGTATATAACTAACGTTATAATGAGAGATTATTAACCTAGGACTTTGAAAAATTAAAATGCGGACAAGAGAACGTCCGTATTTTAATTTGCCTGCATAGGTATGGAGGCGGTACACCGGAAACTTTCGTAAAATTTATTCATTTGTTTCCCATATACTCGGAACGAAAATTACTTTATTTTACAAACAAAAGGGCTCCCTTTATCCCTAGCTCGTCGAAGAAACCAGAAATAATGTTTTTGTGAGTATTTTGTTAGGCTGAATACTTTAAAACAAGAATAATTGTGGTACGTTTATATTGTTTTTGCATTTCCTAACTGTGTTAAAGGTAAAATTTACTCAAACGTGCATATGAGGCGGAACCAAAATCTCTTGCTTGCCACATTTTGCTGATGATCCAGGAACTTTATCTTGAGCTAGTTGCATCTAATAAGACAGTTACAGCCTTCAGCACTATCTGAAGTTGTTTGAGAATTGGGCCTGTCGTTGAAATTAATTCTAATTCAGTTTTTTACTTCACAATGTTTAATGCTGTTAATGGTACTAATTTGAAGTTATGACGCGACCATCTGCTGCGATAACAGCTTCTGCTAGTTGCCCAAAAAAGAATTGAACGAGCTATTGATCTTACTCTCTCGTGACTCCCTTTACATAAAATTCGGGCAGTTATAAAAGAGTGGTGGATTTATGAAAATTTGAGAGTTGCATTTGCAGAAAGTTCTCTTAACTACAGCAAACGTCCGAACACAGACGATTGACTTTTGCTTCTAACATAAGAATGGTCAAAAGAGCCCTTGAAAGTAAGGCGAAAAAGCTCTCAATATTCGGAAAGCAAAAAATAAGCCGAGTTTGTTGAACAACGTCAGAATATAAAAGTCTATCTTAGCACCATATTAGAGGTACGGGATCCAGGTTTATGATATTGCGGTTCGGAGTAATCTTAACAAGATCAGGACGTTCCAAAGTAAGTTGCTTCGAAGGTTCGCGGGCGCGGAGTAGAATGTTCGCAACGTTGACATAGCCAGAGACCTGCGAGTACCTTAAATTGGTGACAGAAAGCTTCGATCATATCCCAATGTTCTCGCTAGGCGACTAGCGGAGCGCCATGCAAGGCGTAGGCTAAAACAGCGAACAGAGTTTTTTGACTGCTGAATCAATCTTTGTCTGATGTTCATTGCTGTTTATTTTGGCAGGCAATAAATTTTGATCTTTTTACCATTTGTTATTTGTCGTATTTGGGGTGGGTTCTTTGGAAGCCACTCACTTCTCAGACAATAACTAGAAAAATTAAATCGTGCCTAGGAAAAATAGTAGAAGCAGTTAGTTAGTGTGTCGTTCTGTCTGCACCGCCGCAAGCTCGCCAGCTTGGTTGTATTACAATCGCGGTGTTTGGCCGTATTCCCTCCCCGTATATGCATAAGCATATCCAATGGATCAGCGCTGGCCTTGCAATCTGATCCCCTATTATAAAAATTTATAAAAATTAAACAGATTAAACATATTTGATTTAGCGAAAGGTTTTGAGTTTTCACCTAGAAGGTGCACACGTCGGCAAAACTGATGACTATTTACAACTGAGAATGTTGCTCGGTGGCTTTTTGTATAAAAACATACAAAGCTGATACCCTTCCGCTTTCTTTAGAAAAGAAAATTAAGATTATTACAAAAATATAAAAATAGAAGTTAAACTAGGGATACAAAATATAAAGTAAGAATTTAATTTATGAAGTTAATCATTAAAAGTATAAAAAGAGAATTAAATTAAATAAATATTTAGGAGGCAAGGGCTCTGTAGCCCAGCGACAAGGGGAAACTGTTTTTCCCCGAGGTGAAGACCGTCCATACGTGGCGAAGAGTCACACCCTGCTCGAGGTGCCTCTGCTACTAACTGAATATGGCGGATCTAGAGAGGACAACTCGATACAACCCGTAATCTCAGGTGTAATTCGTACCGTGCCTATGGGATGAATGGCACTACGTTAGTGTGTCTTTCTACGGTGTCCTCCGGATACCTGGCTACCTTCGGTTGTATCTTAGCCTTATCGGGATATAGGGGCTCTATCCCAATGAACCAACCATTCCCCTTTACTCGTGGGAACTTATAGAGAGATCTCTCTAGACCTGGGGGGAAACACCAAGTCCATAACAGCCACAAGGGGTTGCCCCCAAGGGGGTGTACTCTCTCCCCTTCTGTGGACCTTAGTAATTGATGAGCTTATTTACAGGCTCAACGATCAGGGCTTCTCTACTCAGGGCTATGCGGATGACTTTGTCATCTGCATCTCGGGCTCGCATGAATCCACAATCAGTGAACGAATGCAAAGTGCCCTTAACACCACATACAACTGGTGTCTTGACAAAGGGCTCAGTTTAAACCCAACGAAAACTATAGTAGTTCCATTCACGAGGAAAAGAAGTCTAAATCTAGAAAGACCAACTCTGAGAGGATCCACTATAGAATTCTCCACTGAAGCCAAATATCTTGGAGTCATTTTTGACTCCAAGCTGACGTGGAACTCTTACCTACACTACGCCATAAATAAAGCCACAAGAGCACACTTTGCTTGTAACAGGCTTTTTGGCAAGACTTGGGGTCTGAATCCCAAGATGGTGTACTGGTCCTTCTCTACTGTCATAAAACCCATACTCACGTATGCAGCCATCGCATGGTGGCCTAAGGTCTCGCAGAGAACTGCAGTCAGAGAACTAAGCAAACTACAGCGCCTAATATGTGTCGGTATAACAGGAGCCATGCGCACTTGTCCGACAGACGCGTTAGGGATTATCACCGGCGTATCGCCACTTCCCATCTTAATTAGAAGGGAAGCTTACCTTGGAGCTATTCGCCTCAACAAGATATACAGCTTCAAATCTGGAGATCTTACGGGGCACCTAGAGATACTCAGTTCTCAAAGAAACAGCCCAACCTTAAACCTTTCCGACATACAGGAACAACTCGTTCATTTCGACAGAAACTTCATCGTGGAAATCCACGGCAGAGATATCTGGAGATCAGATACACTCAGCGTACCAAACGGTTCTCAAATCTGGTACACTGATGGATCCAAATTGGAAGATGGTAGCACGGGTGCAGGAATCTACGGGCCACGGCTCAAAAGATCCATACCTATGGGAAAACATCCCACCATCTTCCAAGCGGAAGTACACGCCATTGAAATCTGTGCCAGAGAATGTCTTCGCAGGAATATGCGAGGGGCACAGATTTACATAATGTCCGATAGCCAAGCAGCTCTTCGAGCTTTGAAATCATACTCAATCGCATCCAGGCTAGTCGAGGACTGTTTCCAGCTCCTCAATGAACTCGGAACCCATAACATCGTCAAGCTATGGTGGGTACCGGGTCATGAGGGACATGCAGGAAACGAAATGGCTGATAATCTTGCTAAATCTGGGGCATGCATGCCATTCATCGGACCTGAACCCTTCTGTGGACTCTCAAAAGGACACACTACGGAGGAGATCAGAATTTGGGAAAAGAGGGAAATAGAAAAACACTGGACCGACAGCGTAGGCCAAAGACAGGCAAAGACGGGTCACTGCAAGCTCAGGTATCATCTTAAGAAACTGAGACTAGTCGACACGGACGTCTGTAGATTTTGTGAAGAGGAGCAAGAGATATCTGAGCATGTCCTCTGCGAATGCCCTGCACTTTTCAACAGACGACTGCAACACCTTGGCAACATATGTGTGCCACCGTTTAGAATTTGGAACATCAGGCCCAACTTAGTGCTCAATTATATAAAAAGCCTAAACTTTTAGGGAACCATTCATTTTCTATTTGCCTGTACAATAGATCTCTATTGGTCGCGGTACATAATAGGCTTACAAAAAAAAAAAAAAAAAATTTGTGACTGCACAATTGTTGCCTCATTTTCGTAACGATCCTGCAGCAAACGTAAGGCACGTTGATATTTAGCATCTGATATTTCCAAACAATCAACGGTGCTTAACGGAACGGGGCAGAGCGCCGATCTCAAATGAATCATTTTGGATAATTCATCTAGCTCGCTATCACATCCTATTAGCTTTGTAAAAGTATTAAGGGGGTATTCTGGTCTTGAAATAAAAAAAATAGATTTTTGGTTTTTTTTTAGCATGTGAAAATTTGTATTGTCCGAAAGTATGCAAAACTTTTTTTTTGAAAAGAGGGCTAAAAATTGATTGCACTCGAAAGTAGGATACACTTTTTTGAAGAGGGCTAGCTAGCTGTTTTAAAGAGGGCAATGAGTGTCGCAAATCTGATAGTCGGGAAATCCGACTATAGCGTTCTTTCTTGTTTATAGATGCTTATGTGTTGTAGCTCTACTTTTTCTTGATGTCTGCGTAAACCATCCTGCTTGGTGTTTTCTCGTCGGTGTGCCTTCCGTTTGGTAACATTAAGGGGGTTTTCTAAACTTGAAGCCTGAATTTTAGGCATTTTTTAAAGTTTTTTATTGACGTTTTAAGAATATAAAAATAATTTACAAGATTAAAAAAAAAAAAACAATACTTGTCGAGATACAGGTCGGCTGAATGGGGTCTAAAAAAAATGATGCTTCATGGTTGACATAAATTCAGCCCTTGTAGAGATCTAAAAAAAAAAAATTTTACAAATTCCTCATTAAAAAAAATTTGGTATCGGGTTAGGTTAGGTTAGGTTAGCGCGGCGGCTGACACAAGGTCAGCCCACTTAGCCCAGCCCGTTTCTCTTATGAAACCTGCTATTTTCTTCGGGGGAACAGCTGCTAATTCAGCTAGATTGTTAAGGAAATATTCTCCTATATACTTTTTCCTGCGCCTGATAAGGGCCACACAGGAGCAAAAGAAGTGCTCTACTGATTCTACTTCTTCCTCGTTTTTGCAGCTTCTGCAGAAGTCGTTGTTTAGGACGTTTAGTCGGGATGCGTGGGCTCCTATGAGCCAGTGGCCTGTAATTGCTCTAATTACAGCTGAGCACTGTGTGCGATGTACTGAAAAACCTTTTGGTACGTTTGGCGTCAACCTTAGGCCATGTTTGGCGACTAATGTTGCAGTGAGTGGTATTGTTCCATAATTCTTGTTCAAGGGATCTGAAACCCTCCCTTGTCCTGAGCTTAAAAGTGGCTAGGGGCATACGGAAGTCCTCCTTGTCTGGAAGGAGATCTGTGGCAGTGCCGCGTCTGGCCAGTTCATCGGCTATTTCGTTCCCCTCAATATTTTGGTGCCCTGGCACCCAGATTAGGGAGATAACGAACTGCTGTGCCATCTCTTGAAGAGATTTGCGGCAGTTGTTCACTATCGTCGAGTTTGACGATAGCGCACGAAGTGACTTCATTGCTGCCAGACTGTCTGAGTAAATGTTAATTGCTCCGTCTATAAGGCTAGAGTGGCGTAGGCAACTGAGAGTCTCGCTTATGTCGAGAATCTCTGCCTGAAAAACGCTGCAGTGGTCCGGAAGGCGGAAATGTATTTTGGTATTAAGTTGTTCGCAGAAGACTCCTCCTCCAACTCGATTGTCGAGTTTGGAGCCGTCTGTGAAGAAATTGATGCAGTCATTTTGTCCAAAGGGACGTGCCGCCCATTCCTCCCTAGAGGGGAAAACTGTTTTGAACGTTGTAGAGGTGTGTTCTACGGGTGTGCAATAGTCTGTTAGTTGCATGTTTGCCCTGATGGACTGTTCAGCAGTTTGCGTCTCTCAGACGTCGTGCTGTGATGGTGGCGACTTCTTTTGCCACCAGAAGAATTGGGGATATGCTAGTAATAGCGTTGAGCGCTTCACCAGAGGTTGTTCTGAGAGCTCCTGTCATGCATAGTTGAGCTACCCTTTGCACCTTGTTGAGTGCCCTGAGTTTGGAATTATGCAGCAGCGCTGGCCACCAAATGGATACCCCATACAGGAGGATGGGTCTTACTATGGCGCTGTATAACCAGCTAACTACTAACGGGGACATCCCCCATTTGAGGCCTACTGCCTTTTTGCAGGTGAAGAGTGCAATGTAAGCTTTCACTTTTCTTTTCAGTAGCAGCTGTGTGACTATTCTCACCAACTGAGCATCTACTCCAAGGCTCAGCATAGCATTGGTTATTGCCCTTGAGTCGATGTTATTGAAGGCTCCTTCTATGTCCAAGAAGGCGGCTAAGGAATATTCCTTGTTTTGCAGGGATTTTTCTATACTGGATATGACAGAATGAAGTGCTGTTTCTGTCGATTTGCCTTTACGGTGTGCATGCTGAGATTCAGATTGGACAGGATGCTTTAAATGCATTGTTACAGGCTTCAGTGAAGGCTGTCCTCCGATAAAGGAATCTGCTCTGGAGGAGCTTGTAGGGCCTTAGCCAGTCTGTTTTTGAAGGCTGGCCAGTTGGTTCTGCGGGGGCTTGAGAACGTTACTGGGTCAGGATTGAGCGCACATAATTTTGTGTCGATATATTTGTGATCTGAGAAGGAGTGCTCTTTAGAAACACTCCACCCTATAAGTTGGTCATGCATGAAGTTTGAAGTAAGGGTTAGGTCTATGACCTCCTCCCTGTCCTTGGGTACAAAAGTGGGGTCGTTTCCCCTATTGCAGATAAGTAAGTTGGTGGAGAGAAGGTATTCAAAAAGTAACTCACCCCTCTCATTTTGTGTTGGTACTGCCCCACATCTCATAATGGGCATTTGCGTCGCATCCGATCAGCAGGCCAGTGCCACGATCTTCGCAGACCTTTACGAGTTCCCTCAGCTTGCGACCCGGTATTGGGTCCATGATGTCGTACGCCAGGTATGCTGACGCTACACATAGCGACCTTTCCTGGAGCTCCAGACTTATCGCTGTAGTGTCCGCATCGCTGTAATTATAAAGCATAAATACACTAAGGTGCCTTTTAGCTAAAATACAAGTACGGGTTTTACCTTCTCCTTGAGCTACGAGTGTGGTGCTGAGGAATCACCAGAGACATCGTGCAGATTCGCCTCCACCACCGTCACGTCAGCGTCCAGGTCCTCAGCGAAAACTTCGCTCATGGAGTCAGTACTCCCGTGACCCAGCTTGCTGAAGCCCTGGAGAAGGGATGCATCGGATATCACCGACTCGCAGTCCTCCTCCTCTCTGCCTGGCACCTCCATCTCGGTGGCCAGCACCTCTTCAACACCAGACTCGTCCTTCTGCTTGGTGTCCGACTTGTACACCCTGATGCGCACCGAGCTAAAACCGAAGTTTAGCTCTCCGTGCATTGCATCAATGGGTGCAGTGGAGTCCTTTTTGAGGATGAGCAACACCTGACGCAATGGGCCCTGCGTCTCTTCCACCTTCGCCACCTTCTAGTCGGAGGACGGCAGGCTGGGGTTGCATCTCTGCAACATCACCAGGATCTTCTCCGGCTCCTTGGTGGAGGGGTGGACGGGACCCATATAACGGCTCTTGGCCTCTTTGGAAGCCACTCACTTCTCAGACAATAACTAGAAAAATTAAAGCGTGCCTAGGAAAAATAGTAGAAGCAGTTAGTTAGTGCGTCGTTCTGTCTGCACCGCCGCAAGCTCGCCAGCTTGGTTGTATTACAATCGCGGTGTTTGGCCGTATTCCCTCCCGTATATGCATTCACATATCCAATGGATCAGAACTGGCCTTGCAATATGATCCCCTATTATGTCTGTTTCGTTCGTCAAAAGTTATGTCATTATTCTTGACCTACTTCACTCTTCGTTTTCAGCGCCCCCGAAAGGTGGTCTCTACCAACACATGGTTACGTTATTTTTCCATTCAAGTTTTATTGATAAAATATAATTGTTTGGCTAATGCCATGGAGGTTTTTATAATTTACATACAAAACTTTGATTTAAAATAGGATAAAAATTAAACAGATTAAACATTTTTGCTTTAGCGGAAGGTTTCGAGTTTCTATTTACAACTGAGTATGTTGCTCGGTGGCTTTTTGTATAAAAAAACATACAACGCTGATACCCTTCCGCTTTCTTTAGAAAAGAAAATTAAGATTATTACAAAATAATCTTAATTGAATTATTTTTAATACAAAAATATAAGAATGAAACTTAAAATAGAGATACAAAATATGAAGCAAAAATTTAGTTTATGAAGTAAATCATTGCACGTATGAAAAAGAATTAAATTGAATATAAAAAGGAAAAATTTAAAAACATAACAAGAAAGAACGCTATAGTCGGGTTTCCCGACTATAAGATTTGCGATACTCATTGCCCTCTTTAAAAACAGCTTACTAGCCCTCTTGAAGAAGTGTAGCCTACTTTCGGGCGCAGTCAATTTTTAGCGCCCATTTCAAAAAAAGTTTAGCCTACTTTTGAGCGCAATAAAAATTTTTTACGCACTTGTATGCACAATTTCTTGAAATTTTTAGATATTTGGGTAGATATTTTCAATACAAACAACATTAACAAGGACCACTTTTACTGTGTACACGTCGGACCTTCCTTCTCCTAGAAGCAGACACATTCTCACAGCAACGTATGCCGATGACACTGCCTTTCTGGCGACGAGTTTTTTCAGAAGAGAGGCGACGGACATGGTGCAGGACATGTTAAACGAGTTTGAAGCCTGGGCGTCGAGGTGGAACATCGCTGTTAATCCTGTCAAGTCCCAACATGCTACTTTTTCGCTGAACAGACTCAATACTTATCGGCTGACATTGGATGGAACTCCTATCAAGCACACTCCTTCAGTCAAATACCTCGGGCTCACTTTGGACCGTCGGCTCACCTGGAAGCCGCATATAGTGGCTACTTGCGCTTCCACTCGTCAAAAAGCCCGTAAGATGAGGTGGCTTCTTCGTCCGGGCAGCGGACTTTCTTTGACGGCGAAATCACGGCTTTTTAAAGCTATTTTGATGCCAACGCTTTCCTGGGGCATCAACTTTTGGGGAACTGCATGTAACACATCGATAAAACTCATTGAATCTTGTCAAGCCAAAATTTTAAGACACATGATAAACGCCCCATACTATACAAGAAACACGACTATTTTTCGAGATCTCAAAATTAATCCTGTTTGTACATCTATCACTAACACTGCCACCCGTTGCAGAACAAGACTCCTCTCACATACAAACAGACTTGCTCTAATACTATCCAGACCTATGACCAGAAGAAGACTTAAAAGATTGCACCCACCTGACAATTGGATACTTGGACGGCCCGCAAGCGGTAAACTGATTCCAGACATAGACGTATAGACTGCTACACTGCCCGATACTGTGAAGGGCCATATTTTGTATACTACCAGTGAACACCAACATGTGTGAAGGTGAATTGAGTTTCACAAAACACACTAGAATAAAAACGCATATCAAAAAAGCATTAAAAATGTGGACACCACAGAGTTTTTTCCGGTTTGTGGACGTAAAAAGGGGCGTGGTCAGGTTTTGAAACAAACTTGATCTGCGCCTTGCTCATAGAAGTCTGTGTGCAAAATTTAGCTCTTAAAGTTCCCGAGATCTCGATTCTTGTGCGGACGGACGGACGGACAGACAGACATTTGCCCGTTTACAGTATTTGCTTACTCTTCGAGTATCGCAAATAAATATGGAAATAAAGTAAACGATTTGATATAATTTAAATCGTCAAACTATCATTACAGAAAACTAGAATATGTTTACCAAATTGTGTTTATTTGATTATTCCTGTCTTTAGATCTTTAAAGAAGTCATTGTCAGTGCGCATAAATATATATATATGTCATTTAATAATGGAAAACTTATCCCCTTTTTCATCCGGCGATGAGATCTCGACGCTTGGATTCCTATGGGCTGGGCACAATGGTGCCCACAGGCTGCTTATGGGAGAGCAATTCACCAATACGCACACATAAATGCACAAATACATAGACGCAACCGTTTTTTTTGTTTTAACTTTCTGCACTGAATAAAAACGTCAACCATCGTGCCTGCAAGTTTTCGTTCAACTGATTTCTTGGAGTGTAGACTGCGCAAAAATCCAACAACAATTAACATTCGGCTTAGCGAGCTAACTGTAAAGCCTTTGAAAGTGTTGTTGCTCGATTTAGCAAATGCGCTGAGAACAGAGAAAAATTAAAAATTGTTATTGTATTCTGCCTTGTCGATGAATGTATGTGCGTATGTGCGTATGTACACGCGATGTCTCGCTCCTATGCGAAGAGTAATTACAAAAACAAAGAAGCTCGGAGAGCTATGGGCTGGGCACCACTGACTCAAAAGAACAACATACATATAAATATATATGCGCCTTTAAAAGAATAATTTGGGTCACTTAACAAAAAAAATATGATATAAATCTTTTGCACTTATTACGACATTAATTTCAGTTATTTGTGTTTATATGGCTATTGTTGTTGTTGGTGTTTTAGCACCGGCTATTTCAATGCTCCCTTGCGGCGTCTTTTTCAGGTGTCAGATCACTTTATCCTATATATCGGATTTTCCGCGGCTCGTGGCGTGTGTTTTTACCGCTGCTCCGCCAGCGACTTCTCGAGGGTTTCCGATTGCGGTCATTTATTGGCTTTGTTTTTCTCAAATTATTTATTTGCATTTAAGTGCATTTATATTAAATTGTTTTGGTTGCATATTTGTTTAGAATTTTAGATGTGGGTATTTATTAACTGCTTTCGGCTATATTATAAGGTTTAGCAAAGAAACTCTTGAACTTCCTGTTTAAAGTTAAAATCAAGGATAAGATATTTCCAGGATTACTTATTTTCTTCTTGTTTCCAAAATCAGGAAAGGAATAAAGTATTTGAAGGTCCTTGTTTAATGATTTAAAGATCCTTTGTCGAAGGATTTAAAGGTTGAAGTATTATGACCGGCACTGTGCGAAATCTTTTGCCCAAATCTTTTTGTGTTTTTGTCTCCTCTTTTTCTCGAGAGATATGCAGCCCTTTATATAGGGGTCTCGAAGCCAAGATTTACTAATCAATAGTGGAATTTAAGGATGGAATTGGGCCGTCGTGAAGTTTTAATATCAAGGCCACTTAAGTGCAACCTGCATTCCTAGGGTCATTGCCATGCACCGGGAGTCTGTCTCGAAATTCGGTTCATTGGCAATGGGGCGTTGCATAACTGCTGATGTAGGTTACACCGAGTGCAATTTGAGTAGAGCGTCAGAATTTATAGAAACGGGCATTGCACAAACGGTCTGTAGTTGGTTTATGGCTATGTTTCTGCGAATTGTGAAATTTTGTAGTTGTATTGCGAAATTGGCTTGACTTGTGAAATTCTTTGATTCCCGTTTATGTGGGCGCTGTTTTTACCCCGCCCCACAGGCGAACGTAACACATTTACCATAAAAAAAAGGTATAACAATTTCTCCGCTTGCTTGTGGTCTTTTGTTTGTGCTAGAAGGTTACCATCTCATGTTTTTGATCACCAGGTATTTTTCATTAGGTTAAGGCCTGTCCCTCCATATGTCGGGAAGGCTCCCTCATTTTTGGAAAGGTGTTTCTTTGTACCGCCTGATAAAAAATCTATATATAATATATACTAGTGGACTCGGCGAACCTTGTCTCGCCCTAATTTGACGCCTTTTCATTGAGCTGACTTTCCTATTCGTTACTTCTCCTGTAATATGAACCATTTTATTCTAGCTATATCAAGAGCTTCACTGCTTACTAAATGAGATTTTGTTGGCCATCCTGCCTCTGTGGCGTTTCATCGATCCTGGGTAACCACGGCAAGCTTGGGTGCTGATGGTGTAACTGGTAAGGTCTGATGGAAGTGGGTTGGAACTGATGTGAGTTCCTAGAGCTTCCAGCTCCACTTTCCAGTCCAACTTTATTTCGGTTTTCGGTTCCTTCTTCTTTTCGATCCTTTCGGTAAACGCGAGACTCGGGGCAGCCTGCAGCTTCTGCTTGGAGACCTTCCTGTTGTCCAGCACCTTGATCTTTGGCAAATGGCACATAACGCAGGCCCAAAAGGAGTTGCCAGCAGTAAAAAAACATTGATTTTTTCATCAGCTCATGAATCTAAGCGAGTGGTACCCCGCCAGGTGGTCGATCCTTTTTAAGCTGAAGCTGTCGTTCTTCCGCAGACAGAGGTCCTTCCGCTGGTGGCAGTTTTTCAGACTACTCAGTGAGCGGTTGTTGCAAAAAGCCAGCACCTCCAGGGGTTGTATTTTCATGCAGACGCTAATGTTCTCCAAGTCGCTGCCAAACACGTTCAGTCCGACCACGCATCGCTCTTTAGAAAATTGTTGTTGTCTCTCGCTGAATTGCAAGTAAGGGCAACCGCGAATTCTTCAGAAGAAGATGGCCCACATAGGTTCTTTACTTCTTAATTCAATGATAACAAAGGAAAAATTGAAACCGCGAATTCTTCAGAAGAGGATGGCCCACATAGGAATGCATAATGATCAAAATCGGGCTCATACTGGAATGCTAGGCGCAGGAATGTATCAGATATGAATGCTCGATTTACCTGTTGTCGTTGTTGATCATTTGTTCTGCGTCTATTGACTGTGAAACGGCGTGAATGTCGTTGCTGTAATCTTCTGCCTTCATTGCGTTCAGCTTGTGTATCTTCTGGCTCTTCTTGACGCAATTGCGCCTTTCCTACACGTGTATCAGTATTTTGTTGCTGGATTTGTTCTTCGGTTCTTCTTCGCATGATTCGAGAATTACTTGAATTACGGGTCAAATTGGCCCCTTTCCTTTTTGTAAGCATTGTTCACTTTTTGATCACATTTTGCTCTTTTTTTGATGACTTTACAAAACACACATAAATAGAATTAATGCCGCACATGAAAGTCAGAGCATCCTGTATATATTCTTGATAAAAACTCAATAATAACACAGGGAAATTAAAACGGCGAATTCTTCTTCGCTCTGTACTTCCAAAGTGAACGGCCGTGTTTTTTTCTGCGCTCCGATTTTTACCTATTTATCGTGTAAACCCAACGGTGGGAATAAATAAAAACATATAAATCGCCTTTTTAATTAATATACTTCAATATTCCGTTCGCTTCGCGAGTGAATTTCTTCTATTTCTGTGCATAACAATAAATTAATCAATTTAAAATTTTAGTTTCTCTTGTTTTTTTTGTTGTTGCGTGTTATTTTGTCTTTCTTTTGTGCTTTATCCGTCCCACGCAGGGCCAATCGCTATTGTTGTTTTTGCATGCACAACAATTGCATTGACTGCGCTCTTTCGCTCTTTATCTCGCTCTCTATATCGAAACTTCTTATCGGGTAGTTATCTGCGCTCGCTCTTGCAGTAATTTTAGCTGCTCGCTCAAAAGTTTCGATTTCATTTCATTTGGTACAGTGGTCCGATTAGTCAAAATTATGGACACATTTTTTGTCTGTGTTGATAAAAAATGCCAGAAGGCAATCAAGGCTGACCAGCCTAAAATGACTTGTTGGCTATGTGAAAAAATGGTGCACACCAAGTGCGCCTAAGTAAGGGTAAAAATGCAGTTTTGTTGTGACGCCTGTCTCGAGGTTGCGAACGAGATGAAATTGTTCATGCGCCAAACTAAAGGCGGCTTGAAGGGGCTGATCACCTGTTTTGCCGGAGCTAGAGATAGTTTTCGCAAGGCAGATGATCTGCTCCAAGCTCTGGACACTCAATTTAATAGTATAAAACTATTAAAGGAGTCTCCAAAGAGCAAAAAAGCCGCTGGCGGTAGGCCAAAGGGGAACACCCCGCAGCCTCCGTCAGGTGATCAGCAGAGCACTCCCGTGGATCAGCAGCCGAACTCAGCAACCGCTCAAATGTTGCTAAGATCGGCAGCCAAAAAAGATTCGGAGCCCGATTAATCCACAGCGGAGTGTATGCAAACAGGAGATCCTGAAAATTCCGATTTGTCTGTAGTGGTTTCACAGTTGGTGAATCCACCTAACCTAGTAAACATACCGCCACAAGGGGATATTGAGTCCGGACTACCGGGCATAGGTGGTTCTGCAGACGCACAACCTGCACCACCTAAAGCTCTTTCAGTGGTTCCACTAAAGAAACAAATATTTGTTTCTCGGCTTTCCCCTGATCAAACATCTTCTGATGTACTGTCTTATATACAAGACAAAACAAAAGCCGAAAACGTTAAGGTGGAAAAATTCAACTTCTCTTATGCTAGGGATATTTCATCTTTCAAGATCACTGTCCCACCCGAGTACTTTGCTACCATAAGCTCTGCCAAATTTTGGCCGGACAATTTGGTGGTAAAGGAGTTCGAAGCTAAGAAAAAAAAGAAAGGGCCCACGGGAATAAGACTTCCCAGTCGTGGCCAGACCATTGTGCCATCTTCCTCTTCTACTTCTTCTTCAAAAAACTAACTAAAACCTCCTTCTTTCCTATCAAAATGCAAGAGGCTTGCGTAGCAAGCTAACTAAATTGTATTCTGATAGCTTTTCATTTGCATCCCATGTTATTGTGTTTACAGAAACCTGGTTAAAGCCGGAGATTCTTAGCTCCGAAGTTTTTCCCGGTAAGTACACAATATATAGGCTTGACCGTCCTTCCAAACGGGGAGGTGGAGTTTTAATTGCCGTGGACTCCAACCTCACGTCGGAAGAGGTATGTGTTGAGGAATTTAATAATATTGAATTTATTTGTACAAAGCTGACCCTTCCGGGAAAGTTTATATATATCACTTGCTCCTATGTTCCGCCGTCTTCTGAACTCCAAGAGTACTTAAATCATCTTTCTGTGATACAGTTCGTTTCAAATAGGCTGTCCGATAGGCATCAGTTATTAGTTCTAGGTGATTTCAACATACCTGGAGCTACGTGGTCCACAGATGAAAAATCAAATGTCTTACTACCTGTTGCACAACATGACTTTATTGACGGCTTGCTTGACATATCTTTGAGTCAAGTAAACCATGTTCGAAACTCACTAGGCCGCTTACTGGATTTGTGCTTTGTCTCGAATCCTGAAGCCGTGTTTCTATCCAGGGTACCACCACTTACGCAACCTGAAGATCCATATCATCCTACTTTCGATGTGACAGTCGACACGGGTATCGTGATAGAAGAAAAATCAGAAAAGTCAACTAAACGAATACATTGTTTTCGTAAGGCAGACTTTTCTAGGCTTAATAACTTTATATCTGGCTTCAATTGGTCCGATCTCTACCCATGCAATAACATGGCTGATGCCATAAAAATTTTTTATACTGCAATTAAATCATTTTTTAAATCTTGTGTTCCGATGTACTATCCGTCAATCTCCAGTAAACCACCTTGGTTTAGTAAAGAGTTGTCACACCTAAGAAATGTTAAGTCCAGACTTTACAGGAAATATGAAGACTCCGGTTCTCAATCTGTTCTTTCAAAATATCTAAGTGCTCGGTCAAAATTTACCGTGCTTAACGCGCAGTGCTATAAAAATTATTTAAATCGTTGTAAGGTCCAGTTCTCGCAGGACCCGAAACAGTTTTATAACTTTGTTAACACCAAGCGTAAATCTACTTCTTATCCTTCCTCGCTTTATTTTGAAAACATGACGGCTACCACAGATCAGGCAATAGCCGATCTTTATGCCCAGTTTTTTCAAACGACTTATACTAATTCAGCACATCCAATAGAGTCTTATTCTTACACCATGTCCACGTCGAACCTTATATTCAGTCCTACTATAAACGAAAGGTCTTTATTTTTGGATCTTCAATGTGTTAAGCCTGTTTACTCTCCAGGTCCCGACGGAATTCCTGGCTGCGTGCTTAGGAAGTGCAAACCCCTTCTCAAATTGTTCACCTTATCTTTAGAAACCTCCCAATTTCCCCTTATTTGGAAGGAGTCATTTGTCATTCCTCTCCACAAAAAAGGTAACAAATTGGATGCCAGCAATTATAGAGGTATCTCTAAGTTGTCGGCTATTCCCAAACTTTTCGAAAATATCATTACTCCTCATTTGCAGCACCTTTGTAGGTCAGTTATATCTCCGTGTCAACACGGATTTATGAAAAGAAGATCAACAACTACTAACCTTTTGGAGCTCACCTCATTCGTGATAAAGGGCTTTAAAAGTAGCTTTCAAACAGATGTCATTTACACTGACTTTAGTAAAGCATTTGACTCTGTAAATCACTCACTTTTAGTTCGGAAACTTGACTTGTTAGGGTTTCCAATTGATCTTCTTAGATGGATTTTAAGTTATCTGAATGGCAGGACACAAAAAGTCCTTTTTAAAAATTCTCTTTCTGGTCTTCTCCGAGTTACTTCCGGCGTCCCACAAGGTAGTCACCTTGGTCCGCTTCTTTTTTACTTTATTTATTAACGACCTTCCATTAATTATAAATCATTCTCGCGTACTTATGTACGCAGATGATGTTAAGTTATGCCTGCAGTACAAGGATATTTCCAGCCATTCTGACTTACAATCCGATCTAAATAATTTTCAAAACTGGTGCCGTGATAATTTACTAAATTTAAACGGGTCTAAGTGCAAGCTGATGACTTTTTGCCGAGTCAATCCAAAACTTGCAACTTACTCACTAAGTGGGAAATCTTTGGATAGAATAACTATGGTTGACGATCTTGGCGTCCTTTTGGACCCAAAACTTAAGTTTACTGATCACATTTCGTCCATGGTTAATAAAGCCAGAGGAGTGCTTGGTTTTATTAAAAGATGGTCGAAGGAATTTGACGATCCCTACGTCACTAAGACCTTATTTACTTCGCTAGTCCGTCCGATTCTAGAGTATGGGTCTCCCGTCTGGAGTCCCCAATACGGAGTACATATAGATCGCATTGAATCTGTACAGAAAAACTTTTTAATTTTTGCTTTACGGCGCCTAAACTGGGATGCAAACCTTAACTTACCTTCTTATTCTAGCAGATTACTTTTAATTAATTTACCCTCCCTAGCTAACCGTAGAACGATGCTTGGTACTATTTTTATTTATAATCTTATTCGTGGTGATATTGACAGCGCCGACTTGGTAGGTCGGCTTAGCTTTTCTGTGCCAAGTAGATTAACTAGAAATTATATACCCTTAATATTAAACCATTGTAGATCTAACTATGACTTGCATGAGCCTTTCAGAGTATTATGTTCTGACTATAATATACTTTATCCTATAATCTCAAATTCTGACTCTCTGCCGCTCTTAAAACGACTTATACTAATATCGTTAGCACAAAATTAGATCCTACTTTTTCCTCGGACTTTTGCCAATATTTTCATAACTCGCGTCTATCTTCTCGCGAATCGTGCCGTACGATACAAGGTTGGGCGGGTTAGTGGGCACAAACCATTTACAAAGGACTTCTAAAGCAACGAGCCGAAATAAAAACTAATAAAATATTTATTAATTGCTCTTGTTGTTATATAATTTCAATTATTTGTATCAAGCGGTCAAGGCGGTTTGGAATTGTGTGTGGCATAAAAATACGGTATTGTGATTTATATTTTTTAAATAAAAAAAAAACGCTTTTTATCAAAATAAATAAATTTAGTTTAACTAACTAGAAGACCGGCCGGACTGCTGCAATAGTGAGCTAGAAGTACCCAATATTTATTTGGAAACTGGCAAAAATTTGTCTCTGTACCGCAAATTCCGATGGAGGTCGAAAGTCCCCACACCAATATTATTTTCTCACCTTTTTTTTTTTTTTTTTTTTTTGTTTTTTTTGGGGGGGGGGGGGGGGGGGGGGTTGTTTTTTTTCCCTTTTTTTTTTTTTTTTTTTGTTTTTTTTTTTTTTTTTTTTTTTTTTTTTTTTTTTTATTTTTTTTTTTTTTTTTTTTTTTTTTTTTTTTTTTTTTTTTTTTTTTTTTTTTTTTTTTTTTTTTGGTTTTAAAATTTTTTCCTTCAAAAGTTTTTTGTATTTTTTTTGTTAAGGGGTTCTTTTGTTGTTTTGAAGCGCGAGAAGGCGCCCGCAACGAGAAGCCTTAACGAGAGGACGGTCGCTAAAAACACAGCTGCAAACGGATTCTGAGTATTTAAGTTAAGAAGATCGCTTTGCTGCTTTGAAGCGCGACAAAGTCACCCGCAACGAGAAGCCTCAACGAGGGGACCGGTCGCGCACTTTAACCGCGATCGAATGGTCGCTAAAAACACAGCTGCAAACGGATTCTGAGTATTTTAGTTAAGAAGATCGCTTTGCTTTGCGACAAAGTCGCCTGCAACAAGAGGCCAGGTCGCGCAAGAGACGGAAAGAACAAGTCCAACACACTTTGATTTGAACTTTAACCACGATCGGATGGGCAGCCATGGGAAGTCAGAAGAGAAAAGAGCGAGCGGAGCGAGCACAGAACATTTCAAAAGCACAAGCATCACAAAAAACTCTTGCAACTTTAGATTTTTTTTCCAAGAAAAATGTGCCCCAAAGTACGAGTGAAGACATTCCTGGACCATCAGAGCATCATCAGCTTCCGGATACTTCTGATACTTGTCCAGTGAGTTTTTCAGACTGCTTTGCTCCTTCCCGTGATGACACTGCCCATACAGCGAACCAAAATAAAACAGCAGAACCAGCCAAAGTACAAGTGCAGACTAACCGTCTTAATGTTTTTGATATTGGAAGCCTTGAAGTGGAATTTCCGCAACCTAGTGTAGTTCACGACATTATTCGGCAAGGATGTCTAAAAATGCCTTCGACTTTTTTACGGGATAAATTAAACGAACTGTTTTCTGTATCACTTCTACAAAGGATTATGCCAAATGGAACGACGGTACCACGTGGTTGGTTGATCTGGAGTCCAAGTAAAAATGCTTTTTTCTGCTTACCATGCCGTTTTTGTATGAGCGGTTACCAATGCATGCGAAAAATAAGGACCATATTCAGTGCTACGTAAAATGGCGTCAGTTGGAGTTGCGAATTGACAATACACTATTGATTTGGCCGTGAATAAACAAGTTGTGAATTAAACCCAAAAATGGATACAAATTTTGACTCGTATCCTGGATACAATTCTATTTTTGGGCGAGAGAGGGTTAGCTTTCGGAGGCAAAAATAATCTTGTTGGAGAGCGAAATATCGGAAATTTCTTGGGGGTTCTGGAATTGATCATGAATTCTTCGTGAACATTTGGAAAATGTTCGACGTTCGCAGCAGTAACATCAACGTTTGCAAGTGTACTATCTTTCACCCGATATTCAAAATGAGTTTATAGAACTTTGTGCTGGCCAAGTTGTGTCGCATATTCTAAAAGAGAGATAAGAAGCTAAATATTTTACCATCCTTGTAGACGCAACCCCTGATTCCAGTCATGTAGAGCAAACGACCTTCATTCTTCGTTACCTTCGTTACGACATTGAAACAAGAACGTACAACATCGAAGAGCGCTTTTTAGCCTTTGTGGAATGTAATCAAAAAACGGGTGAGGCTATGTTCAAAATCCTGCTTGATGATTGTCGAGGACAAGGATACGATAATGGCGCAAATATGAAAAGCGCATACAAAGGAGCACAAGCATGGATTCGGCGCTATTATCCAAATGCAATTTATTCACCTTGTACAGCTCACAGCTTGAACCTAGTTGGAGTCGATTCTGCGGAATGCTGCACCTCAGCAATCACTTTTTTCGGCGTGGTTCAACATCTTCAGTGGAAGTCCGCAACGTTGGGAGATTCTTAAGGCTAGAATTCCGTATTCACTCTGTCCGACACAAGATGGTCTGCTGGGATTGACGCCGTAAAACCATGTGCAAAAAATCTTTGTGAGTTGAAACATGCGTTGGAGGACCTCAAAAAGCTTAACTTGTCCGCTGAAACTCGCAGAGATGTGCAAGTGGTTAGGTATAAAATACATGAGCAAATTTGAATGTGTTTTGATGTCATCTATTTGGTTTAAAATTCTACAAGCCATCAATGAAAGGAACGTCGTTCTTCAAGCCAGGGGAGGAACTATCGACATCGAAGAAAAGAATCTCGAGAGTCTTGTCGACGATTTGCAGATCCTGCAAAATGGTTGCAAATAATATGGAAGACACTTCTTCAACATTGCCTGTTCCTCGGAAGAAGAAACGCGGTGACCATTTGCCGATGCCTGAAGATGTAGACAGCACTGAAGAAGAAATCGAATTCAAAAAGAATGTTTTCTTTGTAGTAATAGATTCAGTAATCTCCGGAATTCATCAAAGATTCGCTGCAATTAGAGATATCGTTAAGGTTTCTTCATTTTTGTGGATGTTTCAAGAGATGGATAAGGAGATACAAATCCCAAGAACTACCAACTGAAGTCATTCATTTAAAGCACATTTATGAAGCGAACTTCACTGCGTGTCTTAGTCCATTCCAGTTGCTTAATGACATCACAGCAAAAAACTTGCAAAATCTCTTTCCAAACATTTTGTGTCGCTCTGCGAATATTTTGTACCTTGCCAGTTTCAGTAGCCAGTGCTGAACGCTCCACAGTGTAAGATTTTGCCAATCTTGGGGGACGTTTAGCAAAAGTTGAACTATTTTTGAAGTCGATGAACTTTAAGCAGCACTTTTAGAAATGTTTAACTGTTACGAAAACAGGCACAAAACAATAGAAAATATTGTTTTGTGGAAGGTAACGGTTTTTAAAGCTGAGCATTAGAAATGCATGCAAATTTGCACTGTTATTTTTTCTATTAGTTAGTTATTTTTTCTATTATCGTTAAGCAATTTTTAATCCACTTTTAAAAACAAAAATATTTTATTAGAACCAAAAATTTGTTTCCCATTTATTAGAAAAAAGTGCCAAAAAGTAAGTGTATATTTTCATATTGCCTTTTTTTGGTGGAAAAAAACGTACATAATACCATCGTATTCTATCCAACCAGAACATACATCATTCGCAGGCATTCATTCTGATTCAGAATTAAAAATAAAATCTTGCCCATATTTTGCCCAAAGACCTTCAATTTAGAAATGAGTGAAAAAAGCCGTGCTGCATTTTTCGAGGTTTGGTCAAAAAGCATAAAAACCGCTCAGCGAGACGCACTTGTAAAGCACGCAGTGATGGTGTTTGGCAATGACATTGATCACTCCAAATTGAAATTAAATTTGACTAAACTGTCCTTTGAGTTTCGAAACAGATTTGACAAATCTAGGAGAGATAAAGCTAGATTTCCTACTCAAAATGCAAGTTGGCTTCAGGTCACATTAAATGCCGAAGACTATCGCATTGATGTAATTGTTTCCACCTCAAGTAAAAGAGGGAGGGCACAAAAAGCATTTTCTGAGTGTTGTCTTAAAACACAAAAAAGAAAAAGCCAAGATTTGTTGTCAACAATGGATGATGATTAATTGCTAGGAGCCGCAGAACAGGCTTTGCGGGCGGAAGGGAAAAGGGATTCCGCTAAATTGATTAATGAATTATCAAATGCTCCCGCGTCAACGGGGACTATGATCAAGAAAGCTAAATTATCTGCTAATGGCACTTTAAAACGCCTTTCACCAAATCAAGCACTTGCTCTTATGATAGACAGTAAATTTCAATGCACCAATACAATACCTTGAGGCAGCATACAAAAATTGTCTGTCCAAAAAAAATCTTCGCGCGTACACACAAATACTGATCTCATGCACAGTTTACTGATATCATCCGATCCATTTATAGCAAGTTTGCGAGCACCACCAAAAACTAGACACTTAGAGCTTCCAGAAGATGTGACCCAACTTCTATCACAAGATGGATACAGTGACGACAGCTGTGACTCGAATTGGGAGTCGGACTAGCTAGGCAAAAAAAATGTAGTAAAATTTTTCTTTGAAGTTTGAATTGTTACCATTAAAAAAAAAATTCTTAAAAATATAAACCAACATTTTTTTGTTTTAATATTCAATTATCTTCAATATAAAACCATATTTTCAGCTGTTCAGCTTATAACATTAAAGTTACAGCTAAAAGCCTGAGCATATACCCAAAATAAAAATTAAAAAAAATTTTATTTCATAAATTATAACTAAAATAGAAAAGTTAAAGTTCAAGAAAATTTTTAAATATTTTATTGGGGTATGTATCTTTAAAAAACAGTTTTTTTTCCAACAAACTTGGGCTCAATATATTCACCCAAATTTCAAGCCGATATCCAAAAACGACCCACTGATTAAGTCCCCTACAGTGTAATTTTTTTTTTTTTTTTTTTTTTTGCGGGGGGAGAAAAAAATTTTTCCCTTTTTTTTTTTATAAAAAAAAAGGGTGTGGTTTGGCAACTCTTTCTTTAAAAGCAGTATAAAATTAAACTTAAAATCAGTTACGGCAGGCCGAAGTTACCATACCCTTGCAGATAGAAAATACATAGGTCCGATTATGCTAAGCTGAAGTGGTAAATTGTGTAACAGCCCAATTTTTGGAAAAAAAAAATTTTGCCGAAATTTTATATTCCGGGGTGCCAAGAAACCGTCGACGGTTTTGGGGAGTGATTTTTCGGAAATTCTGAAAAAAATGTGCTACAGAAACCGTCTCGAACTTGTTGTTGGGACTAACGATTCGGAAAAAAAACAGGGCTGACTTCTTATTTTTATTTGGCATTTATTTGCTATCTTTCAATAAATTTAAAGCCAATTTTTACTTTTTTTTGCAAAACAATACCAATAACTAAAAAAAACTCTACACATAAATCGTAACGAACAAAATAGTTCAACATTTTAAAATGACCGCCAACCTAAACAACAGAAGCCATCCCTGTATTACATGGCTTCTTATGAGAGACCGCTACATAAAATCAGTCCCCCAGAGCGAATCCTTTTGCGAAAGCGGCGTTTTCTAATATAAAAATCAAGAGCACGGGGGCTCGCTTTGATTTCCTATGCTTTCCCCCAAAAGTAAACAACATTTAGGCAATAATATTTAAAATTTGTTGAATTCACTTGCATTTTTATACAATTTGTCTTCTTCTTCGTCGTTTTTTAAGGTTTTTAACCAAGCCGGTATTTTTTGCCACACGCGGTCACACTTAACTGCAATGCAAAGATTTGTTTTATTAATTTCACAAGTACAACTTATTTTCACTTGAAATTTTGACACGCTATAGTTATAGTTATAAACAATAGTATAGCGTACCATAACAATAATAACAATTATATGTCTAAAATGAAAATTACTCAGAAATTTGGCATTTTCTATTTGGAGCAAGTTGGCATTTTGATTTCTCGGGTGGAATTTGGCCGGAATCACACAAGCAATTTTTGAGGTGACGGTTTTTCGAGATTTATTAATTAAAAATATAAAAAGATCAAAACATAAAAAATGTTGTATGCAGATAGCACTTACAATTCATTAACGTTGTTTTAAAAAAATTTTCATTATTTATAAAAAGGTGCAAGTATGCTTATTTTATAAAACTGTCGTTTAAAACACGGGGGAAATGATAGAGTTTTCTGTGGCACCGACGGTTTTGCCTTGGGTTGGAACTTGGGCGGACTTCGGAAGGAACGGTTTCTGTGGCACCCCCGATTAATAGATTTCACACTGACCAAAAAAGTTTTCTGGTTTTACACTGATCGCAAAAAATTTACTGAAACAAAAAATTATACAAACATTTGTATGCTATAGGATATACTTTTCCGATCGTCAAGGTTTTCGGACTCGACTTGCCTTGCTTGGTTATAAAAAAAAGATGATTGGAAAAGTTTTAAGTTGATACGTCTTGGAAAAAAGTTTACAGAAACAGAAAATCGGGCAAAAATTTGTATGGCAGATATAGGAATATAGTCATCCGATCGTATCGATCAGCCTGTACATAAAAAAAATGCGTTTATTAAGGTTTAATGTCTATAGGTATTGCACTGAGCGAAAAAAGCTTACTAAACGAAACAGACGGACTGATAAATAGACGGACGCTAAAACTTTTTTGATAACTTCAAACAAAAATTAAAATTAACTTATTGTTTTATAAAGTTGTTTCTCCTTTTGCACCTTCCCCATTAAAAATACAGGGCCCTTTTTGTGCAACATGCACGTTGTGTAAATACTTTTGACCACCCCTGTATGTAAACTAGATTATAAATTAGATTATCATTTACTTAAAACTTTCCATCACATACCAATTGTTAGAAAATCGCGGTAAAACTACCGAACACTTGACTTTTTGGTACTTTTCAAGGCCAAACAAAAACATTTCCCGACGGGGCCTAAGGCTGGAGTTTGGCTTAAGGGGTATTTGCGCCCCAGAAGGCAAAAAAAAAAACAAATTTTTACTATTATTTTTCTCATCCATCTTATTTTACAACTTAATTGACTCCTTTACATTCCATCCTTAAGGGTTTTAAAGGGTTTGCGGTGCCTCCGATTCAGCCACTTCTGTCTACTAGAAATTAACAAAACCAAATTTATTTATTAGTTAACATTCATACCCGGTAGACTAGTATCAAGAGAAATAAATGCGACCTTTCGAAGTCAAAACTTTAAAAATCACAGTTTTTTTTTTTTAGTTTTTGGGTAAAAGAAAATTGTTCATATTAAAATAAAAATGAATACTAGTCCACTGGGTTTAAGATTTCTTAACATTATGAAAAAAGCATTTCATTAAAATCTCGTGCACAATCTTTTGAATCGAGGGCACCGTCTTTCAAAACGCTGTTTCGAGAAAAAACGAGTTTGAAGGTCGTGCTTACCACCTTTGTGCATGCACATGGAAGTTTGTTTTTGCTTGTTCTTACGGGATTGAGGTTTATGGTTATTGCGGCCCGGAGTAATCTTAACAAGATCATCTGTAGTAGCTGTATTTAAAATTTGGTGTGCGTCTCGGCTGTTATAGGTATTAATTTTAGTGGTAAAACCTGGGTTAAATTCCCGACTTCGAATTCTTCACCTTTTGGGCATCGTACAGATCGTCTGGTTTGTGACCGTCAGCGTATGCAAGTGCAGTTCGAGCTCGATTTAGAGTGTGATCATCTGTCGATGACGGGCAGGATGCAATGCGAACAGAAAACGGACTGCCAAGGATTTTAATCAGCTGTTGTTGCTCCCGTTCAGTGGAGGATGGCCGTTAGTTAGAAGGCCGAACTGCCGAAGGCAGTTGACTGATTTGCCTGGCCAACCATTTGTCTTACCCATTTTCACAGTTTTGCTCGAGGTAGGAAATCATTCAATAGCTCGACTCATAGTTTTCCGAGTGACAGTCTCGAATTGTGCAAAAGATTTTGGGTTCTCAACTTAAAAAAAAATATGTTTAACTTTATTAAAAAATTGGACTTTTACTTTTATATAACCAAAGCCTTTGTTGAAAGAAAATTGTCGTCTTAAATATAAAATTAGTTAAGGTTAACCGACCAAAAGGCACAAGACGTAAAACTTAATTTGCTGTATTATTTCGGATAATTTTAATATTTTATTGTTTTATTTTTACTGTTTTCCGAGGCTGACCCATTCGCGTCCTTTTTTTGTGGTTGGCCTTTGCGAAGGATGTGTTCAACTGGGAATCCTACAGCTCCCTATCTTCCAAAGCCTCGCTAGTCTCCTTTTCAGTTTGCCCCAACTGTTTGGTTTTGCACACCATCTTTCTGGCCACAGATTGTTTGTCCACATTGCAACGCCGCTTAATTGTTTGTCTTCTGTGTATGTGGATGTATCTGGGATGTATATGGGTCGTTTGACCGCTTTTTTTGGCCAAAACCCATTTTTCAAAAGTTGATAAAAATAATGTTTTTTTAACCGCTATGTATAAAAATATCATTGTTCTGTAATGTTACGTAAGTTATCAGCTGTAATACCAACGCGAAACGCGAGCTGCTAAATGGCTTATTTTTCGTGAAAGTTCTAAGTGCTTAAAACCGTACAAAAAAACGATTTCAGTGAAATTTTAGAATGCAGTCAAATTATTGTGGTTTGTAATAAGTGTTAGTGAGTGTAAAGTGTAGAAATTGATGGTGGTGTCCCTATAATCTTGTGTATGTTTTAACTTTAGAAAAATATAAACTTGTTATGAAAACTAGTATTTAAGTAGAGGTATAAAACGAGTCCAGCCTAGTCCACCTTTAAAACTTAGTACATCTTGTAGAGAAATCAATCCTTGTTATGTGATACTAAAATACAAGTGAATTATTAAATGTAAATTGAACTTTTAAGACTGAGCCTTTGGGAAGGGAAATATGCACTTTTCGTGGCCTGTGAACGTCAGTTACAATCATTTTAGTTCAATGTTTTAAAAATAAAACAAAAATTATACAACATTTATTTTTACAGCTATCTTTTTTAATACTGACAAAATAAAAATAATGCCACAAAAAGTGGTGAAATGCATCGGTCAATGAAATTTTATTCAACTTTTTAAAACCTTCTGTCTAATTAATTTCGGCAAACTTTTGCAACATCTTTTAATTTTTTTTTTTTTTTGTTATCAAACATTTTGGGGTATACGTTAGAGTGTATCGAAAATCAACTTTTTTTGATTTTCGATGACGCTGCGTGCGGAAAATGAATGATGAAAGCACAACAAATTTCAGCCCGAAAGGATAATATTTACTATCCCCGCAACGTCCTTGAAATTTCGAATTACGTTTGAGGACGTTCAAGGACGTTGAAATTTTGTCCTTTAAATTTCGAATTATAGTAAACATTATCCTTTCCGGCTGAAATTTTTTGTGCTTTCATTTGACATGGTTTACAACTTTTCCGCACCCAGCGTCATCGAAAATCAAAAAAACTTGATTTTCGATACACTCTAGTATACGTCCTGCTAAGTCTGCACTTTAAGGTCTACATGCGAGATTCGAGATTTTATTCTATTGCGAGCTTAAGCGGCGATGTCATTAGAGAAAATGAAAAGATCCTTTTTTGCATGACTGACAATGCGGGTGTGCGTTTTGTGTGAAGATTTTTGTATCGTTCTTGTTTTTCAGTAAACAAAAATAACGCAACCCTTATCTAAGCTCAATTCTAGATTAAATTTCATAAAATTTAAAAATAACACAAGAGTACTTATTATTTTGACCAGACAAAAAACGCTCATCCAGCACATAGTTAGGCTAAGCAACGATTTAACGGAGTTCTTAACTTTCATTTTGGAGTTAAATGTTTTACAAGACTGTAACCTTGCAAAATATGAACAAGAAAACTATGTCTTAACAAGTAAGCACTTCCTGTGTACTTATTTTTTTTGGGCAGTAGGGTCGGAAATGCCTCCTTTTATGCGTTACAAACATCAGACTATACCCTGCAAGGGTATAAAAATCTCATGAAGTCGTTATACGCAGTTGTCTCTTTCTTAGTTCTAATTGAAGCTACTCAATTTTTTTTGGGTGATCCAAGTAAAGGGGGGTACTCAATAATGGCGGCATGTCGGCAGCATCTCGTCCTCATGGTGGAAGTCGGAGAAGAGTCCGTAAAAATCTGAAACGCAAAAGACGAATATGTCCTTTTTCTGTGCACTTTTCAAAATAAAATAAATCGGTTTTTTTCTCATTTCTTCGTTACTAATTATTTTAAAAAAACAACAATTTTTTATGTTTTTAGACCATTCTAGTACAAGGGGTGCACGTACTTCTGAGGATATCCACCAACTCATAAACATGGTTTCAAGAAAAACTCGTTTGAAAATGTAAGAGGGTTTGAGTTAAAAAGTTAAAACATGTATCTATCAGAGTTGTGACAAATGCATTAGATTTTTAATGAATTAGAAATTTCATTAGCATTAAAGCAAAGTAATGCTAGTGAACTCAGTTTTCATTATCATTAGAAAAAGTAATGCTTTTAATGCATTACTTTTGACAAATATAATGCTAATGAAAATTCAATTCATTACTTTTGAGAAAAGTAATGCTAGTGAAAAATATTTCATTACTTTTGAGAAAAAGTAATGCTAGTGAAAAATATTTCATTACTTTTGAGAAAAAGTAATGCCAATGAAATTTTTTTCATTACCATTAATAATGATAATGAAAAAATTTTCATTAAATATTTTTCAACTATATTTTTTTTGACAAAGTATTGCAACCGCAAACCATGAACAATCTACATATGTGTCTCAATTAAATACAGCCATTTTTTAGATAAGCCGCTATTTTAAAGGCAAGTTTTTACATCAGTAGGAATTATATTTTATGTTACCACAACATGCACTTGACTTACAAGAACTTGATAGTCGTAATGCAACGCCAAGTGCATTTTTTTTCTAAACAAAAAGATTGGTCAAAATGGAAAATTTTTTTTGTTACTGAAATCGCCATCTTTGTGGTATACCCTTTACTGAACATTTCTGCGGATTATGGGTTGTCTTCATCCATAGAGGCCTGAAGATTCCGCGGTTTAATTTTTAATATTTCATTTGGCGTAAGTTACGAGCTCATGCTTAACATACAAAACTTCTTGGTGGTAGTGATGAAGAAGTCGCGGTCCATGGAGGAAAAACAGTTTTTAACGTATGTTGTATGTTAAGCATAGCACTAATGCACTTGCTCTTGCGAATACAGGGTCCGGCACTCGAAGTGTAACCAATTAAAAAGGTTATAAATTATGTTTGGAAAGTTAGTTTTATTTAATTCACAGCTCAATATGTGTAAAAATAATCCAAAATTTAAGAAAAATTAATTTTTGCTCGGTATGACCACCTTTTGCCTTGACTATATCCTTGAGACGGTCGAAGAACAAATCGCAAGCTGCCCGAATTGCAACCGGTCAAGCCGTTCGAGTTATGGAGTGACAATCAAAATGTACACTTCTTTTTATTTATATAGATTACACTATTACGTTTGAATTCCATAGCAAATATTTTATTTTCGCGTTCACTCTCGGTAAAATGCTTTCAAGTGTTGGTACACAATATCTTTAACTGTCATTTGGCAAACTTACAGTCTGCTGATGCCCATACATATGTTGCACGAGCGGTCTGAAATTTGGTAACTCTTCGAGTGCCGGACCCTGTACAAACAGCAACCTATCCAAAAAACAATCAAAATCAATCCGCGAAATCTTCGGGCCACATTGGTTTAAGACAACCCCAATGGTACAGCGGTCCATAACTCAAAAAACGTTAAAAAAAAATGCTTCCTCCATGGACCGCGACTTCTTCAGCACCATCGTCAAGAAGTTTTATTGTTAAGCATGAAAAGCTTAAACTCGTATAGCAAAAAACTATCAAAATCAATCCGCGAAATCTTCAGGTCACAATGGCTCAAGATGGTCACATTGGTTCACAATGGTCAATACCCCCCAAAAACGTTAAAATCTATTTTTAATCTATGGACCGCGAATTCTGAAGAACTTCCACCAAGAAATTTTCGGTAACTGGGTAGTACAGCGGTCCATAACTCAAAAAACCTTAAAAAATGTTTTCCTCCATGGACCGCGATTTCTTCAGCACTACCACCAAGAAGTTTTGTATGTAAAGAATAAACTTGTAACTAATGCAAAAAAAATTTTCAAAAAATCAAACCGCGAAATCTTCAGGCTTCTTTGGATGAAGACATGGTTTGCGCTTGCAATACTTGTCAAAAAAATATAGTTAAAAAATATTTAATGAAAATTTTTTCATTATCATTATTAATAGCAATGAAAAAATTTTATTGGCATTACTTTTTCTCAAAAGTAATGAAATATTTTTCACTAGCATTACTTTTCTCAAAAGTAATGAAATATATTTCACTAGCATTACTTTTCTCAAAAGTAATGAATTGAATTTTCATTACCATTACTTTTTTCAAAAGTAAAGAATTGAATTTTCATTAGCATTATATTTGTCAAAAGTAATGCATTAAAAGCATTACTTTTTCTAATGATAATGAAAAAGTAATGATAATGCTTAAAGGCACAACTCTGAATTTCAGCAAGTTCCATCCAGTTTCAGCAAGTTACATCCAATTTCAGCAAGTTACATCCAATTTCAGCAAGTTCTATCCAGTTTCAGCAAGTTCCATCCAGTTTCAGCAAGTTCCATCCAATTTCAGCAAGTTCCATCCAGTTTCAGCAAGTTCCATCCAATTTCAGCAAGTTACATCCAATTTCAGCAAGTTACATCCAATTTCAGCAAGTAAGATCCAATTTCAGCAAGTTACATCCAATTTCAGCAAGTTACATCCAATTTCAGCAAGTTAGATCCAATTTCAGCAAGTTCCATCCAGTTCCAGCAAGTTCCATCCAATTTCAGAAAGTTACATCCAATTTCAGCAAGTTACATCCAATTTCAGCAAGTTAGATCCAATTTCAGCAAATTCCATCCAGTTTCAGCAAGTTCCATCCAATTTCAGAAAGTTACATCCAATTTCAGCAAGTTCCATCCATTTTCAGCAAGTTCAATCCAGTTTCAGCAAGTTCCATCCAATTTCAGAAAGTTCCATCCAATTTCAGCAAGTTCCATCCAATTTCAGCAAGTTCCATCCAATTTCAGCAAGTTCCATCCAATTTCAGCAAGTTCCATCCAATTTCAGAAAGTTACATCCAATTTCAGCAAGTTCCATCCATTTTCAGCAAGTTCAATCCAGTTTCAGCAAGTTCCATCCAATTTCAGAAAGTTCCATCCAATTTCAGCAAGTTCCATCCAATTTCAGCAAGTTCCATCCAGTTTCAGCAAGTTACATCCAATTTCAGCAAGTTACATCCAATTTCAGCAAGTTCCATCCAATTTTAGCAAGTTACATCCAATTTCAGCAAGTTCCATCCAATTTCAGCAAGTAAAAAATCAAACCACGAAATCTTCAGGCTTCTTTGGAAGAAGACATGGTTTGCGCTTGCAATACTTGTCAAAAAAATATAGTTAAAAAATATTTAATGAAATTTTTAATGAAAATTTTTTCATTATCATTGTTAATGGTAATGAAAAAATTTCATTGGCATTACTTTTTCCAAAAGTAATGAAATATTTTTCACTAGCATTACTTTTTCTCAAAAGTAATGAAATATTTTTCACCAGCATTACTTTTCTCAAAAGTAATGAAATATATTTCACTAGCATTACTTTTCTCAAAAGTAATGAATTGAATTTTCATTATACGGTAATCCCACAGAGCACATCCCACGGGAACGGTTGGGATTTTCGAAAGATGTGAAACTCCGATTCCCAGTGGCCACATCCACCATCCACCATCCAAATACAGTGTCTCACAGCATATGTTGTACCCTCGTACAGCTGAAACTTAATGCCGTATAGCCGATAAGCCAAATGAGATAAACCAAAATTTAAATGCAATTACTTTAGCAGTATCCTAAAATATATTTTGAAAAATAGCATTTAAAAAAAACAAAATATTGAGCCAAAAACTAACAAAATATACTGAGCAAAAGAAAAAATCAATCAGTTTTGTTCTTTTTTCAGT
Source organism: Drosophila oshimai (assembly GCA_018150695.1). Lineage (NCBI taxonomy): Eukaryota > Metazoa > Arthropoda > Insecta > Diptera > Drosophilidae > Drosophila > Drosophila oshimai. The sequence goes on along the minus strand of JAECWM010000116.1, from coordinate 33,680 downwards.
TTGGTCTAAATATATATAGAAGCCCTTTTTTAAAAGTGTATTTAAATATTTGTGACATCTTTTAATATCAGGTGTACTTTTGAACGAAATAAGAGTGAGTCACTGTAAACTGATAAGACAGCAGGCAAATTTGGGCGGCAATTTTGAATTTTGATTACGTTTTCGTAGTGAATGTTAATTTTTTTCACAGCGAATGTCAAATATTTAGGGTATTCAGGGTAAACTAGCTACAATACTAGCTAGGAACGTGCGGTTAGGAACGGTTAGTTTTGGATGGTGGAATAACCGGGAAATTTTCGGAACGGCAAAACCTTACGGACCATCCTAGATTTGGATGGTGGATGGTGGCCTGTGGGAATAGGGCATTAGCATTATATTTGTCAAAAGTAATGCATTAAAAGCATTCATTTTTCTAATGATAATGAAAAAGTAATGATAATGCTTAAAGGCACAACTCTGGTATCTATCCGGAAACGCAAAAAAAATGGATTTTTTGACTTTACAAGGTAGAAACCCCCTTAAACAGTACCCTGTGGTTGACAAGCGCGAACGAAAACCAAGTTTTGCATATCAGTAAAGTCGTTCATTTTTATTGGGTTTGTAAATAAATTTTAAGAATTAAACTTCAGGTGATCCGACTGGTGGGAAGAGTGTTGTTTTTTGTTTGCAATTCGAGAACCAAACTGAACAGCCCGTTTCTTTAGCAATACTACGTCTCGAAGCCCGGTTTGATAGCCATAAAGTCTCAGAAGCAATTTATCGCCAACACCTTCAGGAAAACTGAAGCAACATTTTTGGAACGATTCTAAAGATCTTACAAATTTAACAACATTCTCTTCAATGAATGGTGCTCTTGCAGTTTTACCATTGTCTGCAATCACGCGATCATCTCTGGCTAAATTTCGGGCCGGTAAACGTTGCCAGTCCACGTCCAGCTCGTGTTGCACTGCACGATGGCGCTCAAGCTCGCTACCCAAACAACGCCTGTATGCGTTTCGATGGCGGACATACCCACCAAATAATTCATCTGCGCCACTTCCTATAAGGGCTATTCTGGCAGTTGAAGTAGTGCAATGAGAAGCAAACCAGAATGCACATCCTAGACTCTCATCTAATATTGTTTGAAGTGGATATATGAGCTGCTTGATACGATTTTTAAGATGTTGCTGCAATTCACACCGAGTTACATTGACATCCAGCAGACTCCAACTCCGCTCGGGGCAAAGTCGTTGTAACTCATTGCTAGATAGCAACGCAGTTCTTCGGTCCGGCACATCCCAAAGTTTCTCAGATATATTTTGACCTTCAACGCTTTCAAAAGCAACATTAATAAGCTCGATCGGTTCGCGCTCTGGTGCAAATTGGTTGGCCAACAAGGCTAAGATGGTACAATCAATTCCACCCGAAAATAAAATACACAATTTGGCATGGTTGCACACAGTTCTAAAATTTTTTTGTTTTACGCAAAGTCGGCAAAACGGAGGTGTGTTCTTAACGCGGGCTGCTACCGATTCCGAGAGTAGTTTATGAAGAGTGGAAAGAGATGCTTTGACTTGTGGATTATTAATAAGATTATTATAGAGGTCCACATGGTTATCGATGTACGGAAATTTATAGAAGTCGTAATCAAAGCTGAGCTTACTTTTTACCAACCAATCTGGCGATATAAGACTGTCAACTGTAGTTTTCCAGCCAACTGCAAGGTCAAGATTGCGTAAAAGCTCAGCAGTATACCCATTCAGGGCCTGCCATGGATGCAACACGCACGAAGTTAGATTATCCAATTTCACTCTGTAAAGGCCCAATGGGGGCAACTCCAGGGATAATTTTTTATTTCCTAAGTAGTGCGAGGTGCTCAATAAATTCAATTCATTCGGACTGCGTTCAATAATTAATGAATTTCTTCCCAGTGTGTCACGAGAGAAGTAAAGTGTTTGATCTTGTTTGTTATAGATTATTAAGCAGTGAGGTCCCTGCAATTGCTTTAGCACACACAGCATCTGTTCGGCGTTTCGGCATTCGGAAAATTTTTTTGCTATCCAAGACGTGTCCGACATAGATTCTGGCTTTGATAGATTGAAAATATCCCCATTGAAAAGAAAGGTGAAGTCGCCTTCGATCACTGGCTGTCTTTGTACTTTGTCCCCCTGTTGCCACAACACGCTGCCGGAAAAATATATTTGTCCATCATCATAATCTAGCACGAACTCGTCCTGAGCGTCCGGTCCACGATTATTTAATATCTCTTTAAATACGTTGTGAAGATTGTAAGAATATACACCGCCATTCAGCAAAACGGTGCAAAAAATTCCACACATTGGATCTAAAAATAAGATAACCGTATTAGAGATGTGCACTCCAGTGTGACTACGGATTAGAGCTGTAAATAAACCTATTTTCACTTATGGCCGCTTTCCATTTGTCGGTATTTTAGCTATCGATGTGTCATCGATAACAAATGACGTAGACCCGTTTCCAATTAAAAGTGTCATGACGCTGCGTCCTATCAGCTGTTTGACTGGCGAACGCAAAATATCATCGAACAACTAAATAAATTTAAACAACTTCCTCTAAGTAAACTATATCGCAGAGCAGCAAATGCATCACCTAAAGGGTATGGAAAACACGGTCTCGATGATAAATGCAAGTGGCATATCCAGAGCTGTGTGTCAGGGACAGAAGCAGACACGGCGCGTTTGGACATTCGTTGGTTAAAAATAAACAAATATTTTTATTGTTTATAACTTCAATAGAATCGATATGGGGCCTTTTGAAAGACTGACGTTCCGCAAAATTCGAACGAGTTTTTGAAGGAATCCTTTTAATGTGATCGAACGTCCTTTCTGCCTAGCCTCTCAACCACCAACCACTCAACCATTAACTTGGATAAGCGAATTGCTGTGGCCCTTTACGCTCTTGGATCACCTTCCGAATACAGGACAATTGGAAGATTATTCGGAATGACAGAATCTACGGTATGCAAAATGAATAAAATATTTTAAATATAACAGGCTACTTCAGATGAAAACAAGTGTCAAAAGTTAACTTAGCAAAATGCATTTTAACCAACGACACAATAGGCCCCCACCGTCTTTTTTTGTGCAAATTTGAAGTCGAAAGGTTCAAGTATCATTTTAGCCAAACTCCAGCCTTAGGCCATGTCGGAATAAGTTTTTATGTGGCCTTGAAAAGTACCAAAATTTTTTTTTCTAAGGATTGGTACGTGATGAAAAGCTTTTAGTTTGAAATAAGCAATCTACAGGTTAAATCCTTTCAGAAGCACTATCGTTTATTCTTGGACCAAAAAAAAAAATACCTGACTTTGTCGACCTGTGTTATTGGTAACAAGTTTTCCATTTTATTAAAAATGTATACTGAAAAATTTAAAAGCATTATAGATACCGATGTAGGCTGCCTAAGACGTTTTCACGACTCACAAATGTACTCGCGGAGTAAGTTAAAAATAATGTTATAGGAGTCTTCCATGTTAAGGCACCTTGTAGGCCCGAAAAATGGCACTTTTAAAAAAAAATTTTTTTGAGGAAACGGTTAAAGGTACAATGCTGAAAGTTCATAACGGATAGGAAAACACATTTATTTAAGCAGTTCAATGTTTTAAATAAAATAGGGGGGAGGGGACGTCCATCAAAGTCAAAATTTTTTGAATAGGTGTCCCGCTACTCACTTGCCGTCAAAATGCGTGATTTGAAACACAAAATCAAAACACATTTTTAATCTGAATTGTATTATCTATTAAATGAACTAGAAAATGAAATGAAAAAAATATAAAAATTACAAAAGTTATGAAGCTTTAAAAATAATTTCGATTTTTGCATGTTTTTTCAATATTTTTGGCTGATTCTAGTTCATTTGTTGAAAAAGACCCTTACAAACATTAAACAAAAAATTGGTGACGATTGGTTAATCCCAACGCCTTCAATCATTTCCTGTAACTTACAAAGTACTTGGAATTCGAACTTAAAACTTCGAACTTAAAATTTGTAGAACATACTCTTTAAGGGTTATACTTTCGATTTACAAGATAAAAAAAAAAAATTTTTTTCCAACCACAAGGTGAGAACCTGCCTTAAGGGATATTGCGCAAACAATATGTGGAACTCCGACCCTAGTTGTTGTCCTTGGAGACTCATCCTTCAGATTTTCCACGACGGTTATGAAATCTTATCCGATTTCAGTAAGTTGACTACAGAAAAACAACCCTTTGAATTTTAATTTGTCGAAAATGCCTGGGGCATCTCAAAGCACGCCTCAGACGAATCGGAAAGGGTCTGGATAGTCACATCAAAAAGACGACCAATGTTGCATTATGTTACTGTATCCTTCATAATTTTCGAAATAAACACAACAGCTTGATACACGCTACATGGACTACGGAGCTATGACAAGAACGCCAGCAACCTAAAAACGTTATGTGGTTGGGAAACCAAAACGGAGAGGCAAGCCCTTGCAACACATTTTGATTACATGTTATAACAATGAAAAAATAACATCATCGTTCCTTTCTTATCTTTCATCAAATAAAAAATATAAAATTAATAATTAATCACATACCGCAATGGATAATTTGTACCCTTTAACCACGAAGTTAGAAAGAGTCCCAGCCCGTTTCTCTAACGAAACCTGCTATTTTTTTCGGGGGAACAGCTGCTAATTCAGCTAGATTGTCAAGGAAATATTCTCCTATATACTTTTTCCTGCACCTGATAAGGGCCACACAGGAGCAAAAGAAGTGCTCTACTGATTCTACTTCTTCCTCGTTTTTGCAGCTTCTGCAGAAGTCGTTGTTTAGGACGTTAAGTCGGGATGCGTGAGCTCCTGCGAGCCAGTGGCCTGTAATTACAGCTGTGCACTGTGTGCGATGTAGACTGAAAAGCCTTTTGGTGCGTTTGGCGTCAACCTTAGGCCATGTTTGGCGACTAATGTTGCTGTGAGTGGTATTGTCCCATGTTTCTTGTTCAAGGGATCTGAAACCCTCCCTTGTCCTGAGCTTAAAAGTGGCTAGGGGCATACGGAAGTCCTCCTTGTCTGGAAGGAGAACTGTGGCAGTGCCGCGTCTGGCCAGTTCATCGGCTATTTCGTTCCCCTCAATATTTTGGTGCCCTGGCACCCAGATTAGGGAGATAACGAACTGCTGTGCCATCTCTTGAAGAGATTTGCGGCAGTTGTTCACTATCGTCGAGTTTGACGATAGCGCACGAAGTGACTTCATTGCTGCCTGACTGTCTGAGTACATGTTAATTACTCCGTTTATAAGGCTCCGTTTATAAGGAGCCTCGCTTATGGCGAGGATCTCTGCCTGAAAAATGCTGCAGTGGTCCGGAAGACGGAAATCGTCCAGGAGCACTCGATTGGCGGGATCACCTGCGAGCAACACCAATGATGGGCTAAAAGCCTCCTACGCCATGCTCAACCACTAGAGTCCTGCAAAAGTGGACTTATAAGTGAACGGCCGTGTTTTTTTTCTGCGCTCCGATATTAATTTGTTTCTTGAGTAAACCCAACGGTGGGAATATAAAATAACATATAAATCGCCTTCTTAATTTATTAACTTTTATATTCCGTTCGGTTCAGGTAAATCGCATAACAGCTGAAATACGCACAGCGTTTGAATGCAGGGAATACTGCAGTGCTCTATTCCAAGACGTTTCTCAAGCCTTCGATCGCGTTTGGATTGACGGTCTGGTTCATAAAATCAAGACTGTCCTACCACAAAACACGCACAAATTACTTGAATCTTACCTTAAAGACAGAGTGTTTACTGTCAGATGCAAAAATTTCTTCTCCGCCAACCACAAAATCGAAGCTGGAGTAACCCAAGGAAGTGTGCTCGGACCGATCTTGTATGTCCTATACACGGCCGACATTCCCACAAGCAGCCAGACAACCCTATCCACCTTTGCTGATGACACAGCTATAACCAGTCGTTCAAAATGTCCAAAAACAGCAACAGCGTATTTAAAAAACCACCTGGGGGCCGTAGAAAAATGGCTAGCAGATTGGCGCATACAAGTCAACGAACAAAAATGCAAACATATTACGTTTACACTCAATCGGGCAACCTGCCCGCCACTGGCCCTAAACAACAAACAAATTCCCCAAGTCGACGAAGGCATCCACTTAGACAAGCAGCTTACCTGGAGAAAGCACATTGAAGCAAAGAAGATTTCCCTAAAACTCAAGGCCAACAGTTTTCACTGGCTCATCAGTTTTCACCGCTCACCCCTGCCACTGGAACACAAGGTATTTATTTACAACTCCTGTTTAAAGCCAACCTGGATGTACGGGTCCGAACTCTGGGGAAACGCAAGCAGTAGCAACATAGAAATCATCCAACGAGTACAATTGAAGATACTGCGAACAATAACTGGGGCCCCCTGGTATATTCGCAACGCAAATATCCATAGGGACCTGGATATAAAACCCGTTAAAGAAGAAATTGATAGTAAAGTTACGAAGCACGAAGCTAGACTATCAATACATCCAAACAAACTAGCCAGGCAGCTCAGGCGGCTCAGTAACCACTCTCGGTTACACCGCAACGACCGTCCACTCCTGCCCAACTTAGGGCCATTAACCAATTAACAATTATAATACAGTATAGGTTAAGATTTGAATACTTATTGTAAGTCTCTTCTAGAGAAGATTCAATAAACAAATAAAACGTATAAATAAAAAAAAAAATATTCCGTTCGCTTCGCGAGTGAATCTATCCTATTCGTTGCATAACATTAAAATAACAATTTAAACTTTTAGTTTCTCTTGTGTTTTTGTTGTTGCGTTTTACTTTGTCTTTCTTTTGTGCTTTATCCGTCCCACGCAGGGCCAATCGTTGTTGTTGTTTTTGCATGCACATCAACTGCATTGCACTGCTCTAACTCTCTCGCTCTTTTTCTCGCTCTCTATCTCGAAACTCCTAAGCTAGTCCAGTCAATCTAGACATTGAAATAACATTAATTCGGACAGAGCTAAAATTTAGTGGAGGCCTTTGCTTAACCCCAAGGAACAAATTAAGAAAAGTCCCCATCGATCCCAGGTGAGCTAATTGAGTTATTCAAGGTCACAGGTGAAAATTTTGACTTCTTTGAGTTTTTCTCAAAAACGGTAAGGTTTATCGAAAAATAAAGAAGGGGAAAGTTGTAGATCTTGAAATGCTCTACAATAATGATCCATATGATTTTTTCTGTAGGACCCACCATTTTCCAGATATCGCCCTTGTAAGAATCACGTTATACATAATGAGCACACATACGCCACGTATACACACAGTGTACGTGGTGATAAGATCAAGTCCACGTCGTTGGTCCTGTGGCAAGCTAAGAGTTGTATTTTGATGTGATCTTGTTAATAATAAACATATTGAATATGTGAATACAAACATTTTATTATTACATAACATTATTTTCATCGAAATTTCTTCGAGAGTTCAAAAATCGGTAAAAAAGGCCTATAATTTCAGAAAGTTTGTGTTTGTCGAGCTCTTGCAGACAAACTAATTGCCGCATCTACGATCAGTTAGGCAGTGTTGAAGATTTATTTGTACGAAGTAAAAATTGGTATCATGCACAAAAATCGGCCGGCTACAACACGAGATATACGAAAAACTTGTAAAGGCCATACACTGTGTGTACACGTGTGTGTGTATACGTGGCGTATGTGTATTCATTATGTATAACGTGATGCTTACAAGCGCGATATCTGGAAAATGGTGGGTCCTACAGAAAAAATCATATGGATTATTTTTGTAGAGCATTTCAAGATCTACAACTTTCCCCTTTTTTATTTTTCGATAACCCTTACCGTTTTTGAGAAAAACTCAAAGAAGTCAAAATTTTCACCTGTGACCTTGAATAACTCAATTAGCTCACCTGGGATCGATGGGGACTTTTCACAATTTGTTCCTTGGGGTTAACCAAAGGCTCCACCAAATTTCAGCTCTGTCCGAATTAATGTTATTTAAAGCCATTTTTATGTCTAGATAGACTGGACTAAGCGTGCAGTTATCTGCGCTCTCGCGGTAATTTTAGCGGCTGGCTTACAAGTTTCGTTTTTATTTTCATTTGGTACAGTGGTCCGATTAAGTAAAATTATGGACACATTTTTTTTTTCTGTGTTGATAAAAAATGCCAGAAGGCAATCAAGGCTGACCAGCCTAAAATGACTTGTTGGCTATGTGAAAAAATGGTGCACACCAAGTGCGCTGGTTTTACTGGCCGAACAAGTAATGACCAAAGTAAGGGTACAAATTTGCAGTTCTGTTGCGACGCCTGTCTCGAGGTTGCGAACGAGATGAAATTGTTCATACGCCAAACTAAAGGCGGCTTGAAGGGGCTGATTACCTGTTTTGCCGGAGCTAGAGTTAGTTTTCGCAAGGCAGATGATCTGCTCCAAGCTCTGGACACTCAATTTAATAGCATAAAACTATTAGAGGAGTCTCCAAAGCGCAAGAAAGCCGATGGTGGTAGGCCAAAGGGGAACACCCCGCAACCACCGTCAGGTGACCAGCAGAGCACTTCCGTGGATCAGCAGCCGAACTCAGCAACCGCTCAAATGTTGCTAAGATCGGCAGCAAAAAAAGATTTGGAACCCGATCAATCCACAGCGGAGTGTATGCAAACAGGAGATCCTGAAAATTCCGATTTGTCCGTAGTGGTTTCACAGTTGGTGAATCCACCTAACCTAGTAAACATACCGCCACAAGGGGATATTGAGTCCGGACTACCGGGCATAGGTGGTTCTGCAGACGCACAACCTGCACCACCTAAAGCTCTTTCAGTGGTTCCACTAAAGAAACAAATATTTGTTTCTCGGCTTTCCCCTGATCAAACATCTTCTGATGTACTGTCTTATATACAAGACAAAACAAAAGCCGAAAACGTTAAGGTGGAAAAATTCAACTTCTCTTATGCTAGGGATATTTCATCTTTCAAGATCACTGTCCCACCCAAATACTTTGCTACCATAAGCTCTGCCAAATTTTGGCCGGACAATTTGGTGGTAAAGGAGTTCGAAGCTAAGAAAAAAAAGAAAGGGCCCACGGGAATAAGACTTCCCAGTCGTGGCCAGACCATTTTGCCATATTCCTCTTCTATTTCTTCTTCGAAAAACTAACTAAAAACCTCCTTTTTTTCTATCAAAATGCAAGAGGCTTGCGTAGCAAGCTAACTAAATTGTATTCTGATAGCTTTTCATTTGCATCCCATGTTATTGTGTTTACAGAAACCTGGTTAAAGCCGGAGATTCTTAGCTCCGAAGTTTTTCCCGGTAAGTACACAATATAAAGGCTTGACCGTCCTTCCAAACGGGGAGGTGGAGTTTTAATTGCCGTGGACTCCAACCTCACGTCGGAAGAGGTATGTGTTGAGGAATTTAATAATATTGAATTTATTTGTACAAAGCTGACCCTTCCGGGAAAGTTTATATATATCACTTGCTCCTATGTTCCGCCTTCTTCTGAACTAAAAGAGTACTTAAATCATCTTTCTGTTATACAGTCCGTTTCAAATAGGCTGTCCGATAGGGATCAGTTATTAGTTCTAGGAGATTTCAACATACCTGGAGCTACGTGGTCCACAGATGAAAAGTCAAATGTCGTACTACCTATTGCACAGCATGATTTCATTGACGGCTTGCTTGACATATCTTTGAGTCAAGTAAACCATGTTCGAAACTCACTAGGCCGCTTACTAGATTTGTGCTTTGTCTCAAATTCTGAAGGCGTGTTTCTATCCAGGGTTCCACCACGCAACTTGAAGATCCATATCATCCTACTTTCGATGTGACAGTTGACACGGGTTTCGTGATAGAAGAAAAATCAGAAAGTTCAACTAAACGAATACATTGTTTTCGTAAGGCAGACTTTTCTAGGCTTAATTACTTTATATCTGGCTTCAATTGGTCCAATCTCTACTCATGCGATAATATGGCTGATGCCATACATATTTTTTATACTGCAATTAAATCATTTTTTAATTCTTGTGTTTCGATGTACTATCCGGCTATCTCCAGTAAACCACCTTGGTTTAGTAAAGAGTTGTCACACCTAAGAAATGTTAAGTTCAGACTTTATAGGAAATAGGAAAAGACTCAGGTTCTAAATCTGTTTTTTCAAAATATCTAAGTGCTCGCTCAAGACTTACCGTGCTTAACGCGCAGTGCTATAAAAATGATTTAAATCGTTGTAAGGTCCAGTTCTCGCAGGACCCGAAACAGTTTTATAACTTTGTTAACACCAAGCGTAAATCTACTTCTTATCCTTCCTCGCTATATTTTGAAAACATGACGGCAACCACAGATCAGGCAATAGCCGATCTTTATGCCCAGTTTTTTCAAACAACTTATACTACTTCCGCACATCCAATAGAGCCTTATTCTTACACCATGTCCACGTCGAAGCATATATTCAGTCCTACTATAAACGAAAGCTCTTTATTTTTGGATCTTCAACGTATTAAGCCTGTTTACTCTCCAGGTTCCGACGGAATTCCTGGCTGCGTGCTTAGGAATTGCGCAGAAGCCCTATGCAAACCCCTTCTCAAATTGTTCACCTTATCTTTCCAATTTCCCCTTATTTGGAAGGAGTCATTTGTTATTCCTCTCCACAAAAAAGGTAACAAATTGGATGCCAGCAATTATAGAGGTATCTCTAAGTTGTCGGCTTTCCCTAAACTTTTCGAAAATGTCATTACTCCTCATTTGCAGCACCTTTGTAGGTCAGTAATATCTCCGTGTCAACACGGATTTATGAAAAGAACTACTAACCTTTTGGAGCTCACCTCATTCGTGATAAAGAACTTTAAAAGTAGCTTTCAAACAAATGTCATTTACACTGACTTTAGTAAAGCATTTGACTCTGTAAATCACTCACTTTTAGTTCGGAAACTTGACTTGTTAGGTTTTCCAATTGATCTTCTTAGATGGATTTTAAGTTATCTGAATGGTAGGACAAAAAGAGTCCCTTTTAAAAATTCTCTTTCTGGTCTTCTCCGAATTACCTCTGGTGTCCCACAAGGAAGTCACCTAGGTCCGCTTCTTTTTACTTTATTTATTAACGACCTTCCATTCATTATAAATCATTCTCGAGTACTTATGTACGCAGATGATGTTAGGTTATGCCTGCAGTATAAAGATATTTCCAGCCATTCTGACTTACAATCCGATCTAAATAATTTTCAAAACTGGTGCCGTGATAATTTACTAAATTTAAACGGGTCTAAGTGCAAGCTGATGACTTTTTGCCGAGTCAATCCAAAACTTGCAACTTACTCACTAAGTGGGAAATCTTTGGATAGAATAACTATGGTTGACGATCTTGGCGTCCTTTTGGACCCAAAACTTAAGTTCACTGATCACATTTCGTCCATGGTTAATAAAGCCAGGGGAGTGCTTGGTTTCATTAAAAGATGGTCGAAGGAATTTGACGATCCCTACGTCACTAAAACCTTATTTACTTCGTTAGTCCGTCCGATTCTAGAGTTTGGGTCTCCCGTCTGGAGTCCCCAATAAGGAGTACATATAGATCGCATTGAATCTGTACAGAAAAACTTTTACATTTTTGCTTTACGGCGCCTCAACTGGGATGCAAACCTTAACTTACCTTCTTATTCTGGCAGATTACTTTTAATTAATTTACCCTCCCTAGCTAACCGTAGAACGATGCTTGGTACTATTTTTATTTATAATCTTATTCGTGGTGATATTGACAGCGCCGACTTGGTAAGTCGGCTTAGCTTTTCTGTGCCAAGTAGATTAACTAGAAATTATATACCCTTAATATTAAACCATTGTAGATCTAACTATGACTTGCATGAGCCTTTCAGAGTATTATGTTCTGACTATAAAAGACTTTATCCTATAATCTCAAATTCTGACTCTCTGCCGCTCTTAAAACGACTTATACTAACATCGTTAGCTCAAAATTAGATCCTACTTTTTTCCTCGGATTTTTGCCTATATTTTCATAACTCGCGTCTATCTTCTCGCGAATCGTGCCGTACGATACACGGCTGCGCCCCCCAATCGGTTGGGCGGGTAAGTGGGCCGTGGGACTACGCGCGGAAAAAAAAAAGAAAAGAAGAACTTACCCCTAGGGTGGATCTCAAGCCGGGTGACTCGGTTCACTCTATGATGAAATTTCAGGCTAAACGGCTGTTTCCCAAGCTGGTGATCAAGCACCAGGTGCAGGAATTAAAGGATTTTTGTTTCAAGGACTGAATTAAACCGTTTTTAAATGAATTTTAAAGAAATATTTTACTTAAATATGTGAGCGCACATTTTCGTTTTTTATGTAAATAATAAACTAAATAACACTTTGCATAAATTTTGTTGTTCAGTCGAATTTCGCGCCATCTTTTGAAATCTTGCTAAATCTTTTATGAGAGAGAGTGAGAGGGCAATAACGTAGAACGACCTGTTTTTTAAATAGTTCTATCTGCTCTGCCTTTCGTTCTCGAAATACTGAAAGAGTTCACTCCTGTCAGTTGGCAACGCGATTAATTGCCAAACTAAGTTTCTAAGTTTCTATCATCTGAGTACCGGCTGTCGAACAGCACCCTCGCAAAGTGTTTCTATGATATTGGCCTCTCGCTCTCTCTCTCACTGATTTCGAACTCATTTCGGCGATTTGAGTACTAGGCTTTTAAGCCGAACAGGCTTTTAAGACGAACAGTTTCGATGTCGAAAAGAGGCCATTCTTTTTCTTTTTCTCGGAGTATGACCGTTTTTAAAATATTTATCGGTTATTTCTTTGAGCAAGTACTGCGGTCACACTGATCCCCATTCGCGCGCTGTATTTGCTGTTTTCTGTTTGTTGACAAAGCAAATTGGAAATAAGCTAGGAAAATGATTATGCAGGCGGCTTTGCCGATGAAACCTTCGCAATTGAAGCCGAAGCTGAATTTCGCGAGGAGAAGGAGGCCGAAAGTTCAAATGAGCATGCAGTTACCCTCAACAAGTAACGATTGGGGCACATCATCGCAAGGCGAGTGGACTGCACGGAGGTGGACTCCTTGTCCAACTGCCGGATAACAAACGGGACTTTTGTTCCCTGCCGACCATAATGTCTTCTGCACGGTCGCCGGGGAGCACTCGATTGGCGGGCTCACCTGCGAGCTGCACCAATGATGGGCTAACAGCCTCCTACGCCATGCTCACCCACTAGAGTCCTGCAAAAGTGGACTTATAAGTGAGAACTTATCCCTACGGTGGATCCCAACCCGGGCGACTCGGTTCACACTCGGGGGTGCCACAGAAACCGTCGACGGTTTTGGGCAGTAATTTTTCGGAAATTCGGAAAAAAATCGTCGGTGCTACAGAAACCGTCTCGAACTTGTTGTTGGGACTAACGATTCGGAAAAAAGACAGGGCTGACTTCTTATTTTTATTTGTCATTTATTTGCTATTTCTCAATAAATTCAAGCCAAGTTTTATTTATTTTTGCAAGACAATACCAATAACTAAAAGAAACTGTACACATAAATCGTAACGAACAAAATAGTTCAACATTTTAAAATGACCGCCAACCTAAACAACAGAAGCCATCCCTGTATTACATGGCTTCTTACGAGAGGCCGCTACATAAAATCAGTCCCCCAGAACGAATCCTTTTGCGAAATCGGCGTTTTCTATGATATGATATGATTTCCTATGCTTTCCCCTAAAACTAAACAAAATTTAGGCAATAATATTTAAAATTTGATGAATTCACTTGCATTTTTATACAATTTGTCTTCTTCTTCGTCGTTTTTTAAGGTTTTTACCCAAGCCGGTATTTTTTGCCACACGCGGTCACACTTAACTGCAATGCAACGATTTGTTTTATTAATTTCACAAGAAGTACAACTTATTTTCACTTGAAATTTTGACACGCTATAGTTATAGTTATAAACAATAGTATAGCGTACCATAACAATAATAACAATCAAATTTCAAATATGAAAATTACTCCGAAATTTGGCATTTTCTATTTGGAGCAAGTTGGCATTTTGGTTTCTCGGGTGGAATTTGGCCGGAATCGCACAAGCTATTTTTGAGGTGACGGTTTTTGGAGATTTATTAATTTAAAATATAAAAAGATCAAAACATAAAAAATGTTGTATGCAGATAGCACATACAATTCATTAACGTTGTTTTAAAAAATTTTTCATTATTTATAAAAAGGTGCAAGTATGCTTATTTTATAAAACTGTCGTTTAAAACATGGGGGAAATGATAGAGTTTTCTGTGGCACCGACGGTTTTGCCTTGGCTTGGAACTTGGGCGGACTTCGGGAGGAACGGTTTCTGTGGCACCCCCGACTATGACAAAATTTCAGGCTAAACTTCTGTTCCTCAAGCTGGTGATCAAGCACCAGGTGCAGGAAATCAAGGATTTTTGTTTCAAGGACTGAATTAAACCGCCGTTGTAAATGAGTTTTTAAGAAATATTTAACGAATGTAAGCGTATCTATTTATATGTAAATAAAAAAACAAATAATAATTTGCATACATTTCGTTGTTCAGTCGAATTTCGCGCCATCTTTTGAAATTTTGCTAAGCCCTCTTTATAAAAGAGAGTGAGAGGGCAACAACGTAGAACGACCTTTTTATTAAATAGTTCTATCTGCTCTGCCTTTCGTTCTCGAAATACTTAAGAGTTAGTTGGCAACGCGATTAGTTGCCGAACTAAGTTTCTAGTATTTTATTTCTATCATCAGTCCGTGTGAAAGCACCCTCGAAAAGTGTTTCGATGTTATTGGCCTCGCTCTCTCACTGATCGAACATTCGTCGATCTGAGTACTAGGCTTTAGACGGAATTTGGCGGAATGGCACAAGCAATTTTGAGGTGACGGTTTTGGAAAATGACAAATTTAAAATATAAAAAGATCAAAACATAAAAAATTTTCCATGCAGATATTACATATAATTCATTAACGATGTTTTAAATAAGTAGGGGAGAAGTGGAGGTTGTGGGCATGGGGGTGTTGTGGGCACCCCTACGTATCTTTTCACAAAATGAAGATTGACTTTTTTTGGTAATGTCATTCGCAAGCAATTACCTTTTGTATGATTTATCCAAATATCAAAGTAAACGAACGCGTTTGCTCTTTTGAAATGAACGAATTGGTTTTTTTGTGCATGGAAAAGGTGGTGGAGGTTTTTTCAAAGATTTTCAATAGTGTATTAATTAAAGTGAATCGATTAAGAAGGTAAGTGTAATGCATTTTTATTTAGTCAAAGTATTATACTAAATCGAACAATATCGATTTGAACCAAAAAATTTATGCAAACACATTTTTTAATTACTTCTTAAAATGTCTGCTAAAGTTGGTTGTGGGCACCAAAATTGGGGGGTTGTGGGCACCCTTTTCTTGGCAAATTTTTTATAACCTACAATTTCTTGTAAAATTGTTTTCAAAATTTGTTTGGAACCCTCTAGAACATTCTTGTAGAAATCTTAGGCTCTTGGAAAAGGATCCTCTCCCGCTGAGAGGGATTATCACCAAGATTTGTAATTTTGCGATCGAGCTTTTCGTCTGAAATGTGTTGACATGCGGGCCAGTTATTACACATGTCAAAATTGTGTTTCCGACGATGAATAACGCCTATGTAGTCTTTGAAATAAATAAATTGTCATTTTGTTGATATTGGTGCGGTTTTTTTTCCATATTTTTCCATTTGCAGCATTTTTTCCCAGGGTGCCCACAACAACCCCAAAAAAAATTTTAGCTGAAAATTACGGTTTTACAAAAGTCCATATGAAATTTTTTCGCATGACGAAATCAAGTATGTTTCTTCATAATTAGTTAGTTTAGGTCTCTAGCTTTACACAGATACCCATATGTCCAAATAATATGCACTAGTTCGGTAATTATAAGCCAAAAACAAAACTATGCCCAGTGGAATGGTCCTTATTTGGTCGATTGTTGAATTTGCAACGGGGCACTTTCGAATTCGAATATATACCTCGAAATATGAAATACCTTTTTTTTATTTTTTTAGGTCAAGGTTTAGGGGTCGCTACCAAGGATTGAATTTTAAGGGTCTCCATACATAAAAAAAAAAAAAAGTTCGATTTTAATTTTTTTTTTTTCATAAATAATTTCAGAATCTGAATACAAAACGTTGACTAAAATGTGAAGTCGATCCGAATAACAGTTTCGGAGATATAGGCCCTTAAATGTGCGCGAAAAGTTCAAATGCACTGCTTATCAAAATTACATGCAAAACATAACAAATTTGGCTGGCCAATAAAATAGGTGTAGGAAGATTATCATCAGCCTGTAGTTGAGTAAGGTAATTATGTGATTGCCAAAGTTAAGGTATTAGAATAATATAACTAAATGGGGACTTAACAATCATTAGTATTTTATTACGTGGGCCTTGGGCGTCACTGCAGGGCTGAGGAAAGAATGCTCATTCGACGACTCCAAGTTAAAGGAAAAATCCCTTAAATCCTTGGCCGGGTTAATGAAACGATTTCAAAAGTTTATTACCAAAGTTCGCAAACCGAAAAAATAGGTGAAACTCGGGCAGCACCTAGAAAATCCTAATCTAAGACCGACAATCGCATGTTTCAGTTGGTTCCGATTGCCAACGAAATAAGGAATATTGTGCCATCACGGACCGATCGGTGACGATTGGCAATATCAAACCTACCAGGTAGAATTGCTTGCAGGGTTCCTTTCCCTCGATCGGCAAATTTACAGATAAGGACACAATTTGCACTTGATCGTAGAACCAAAGACATTAGAACTATAAGATTAGTAACGTCCATACATTCGTTTTGCAATATGTGGCAACTTTTTGATGGCAAACGAATATAAATTTCTTTCGCAAAGTTGATGCCAAAATGAATGTTCGTCGCCCTAAAGACAAAGAATGCGCTTGCTCGTATGAGTAAACATAGAAAACAGGAAACAAGCAATTGCGTATGTATGCGTAAATAAGTGTGTGCTTCAGTTCGCAAGCGCAACCACCGAAAATTTAATTTTTGTATTTTGTGCTGCTGGTAGCTTTTAGAGAGAGAGGGGGGATACCGAGACCGGCAGCAGAAACAGCTGATCGCCAACATGTATTTTGTTTTGATTTTAGCTTGTTTACATTTTCTAGTGCTTAAAAGCCGTTATTTATATTTTTTCTTTTTTTATATGTAAAACAAAAATAAACAAAATAATAAACAAAAATATATATATATATATACTAAGAGTTTATTTCATAATAATAATATTAAAAATAATAACAAATTATAGTGATTTATTAAAATACTTAACCTGCAAGACATAGGAGTTATAATATAATAATATATAATAACTCTAAAGTCTTTGTTACTGGCGTGTTTTGTTTATTGTGGTATCCCCAATAGGCCTAGTCCACATTTAATATGTCTTTGGTATTGTTTAATGTCTTTGGTATTAATTATTATTAATTAATGTATTAATTGTAACTGTTCAAAATTATTGCTCTTTATTACTTATGACATAGAATACTAATATAATAATATAATTCTGTAAATATAGAAATATAGAATATTAAAATACGTATATATATTAATGTTATAATATTAATTATTATTAAATTATGTAAATTACCCATTTTTTTGTATTTGAATTAAAATTTGATTCGACTAACGCGCGGGTTGAGAAAGCGGGAATTTAGTTAAATATTAAATATTATTAATAATATGCTAAGTATGCTAAATAATAAAAATAGTTTATATAAATACATAATTATATATGTATTTACAATTATTTAATTCAATGGGCTAATAAATAAAATATTATTATAATACATAAATAGTAAAAAATACATATATATTCATTTATTTTTTTTTTACAATTTATGTATTATAATAATATTTTTTTTTTCTTAGTCAATTAAATTAAATATCTATATATATATATTTTTTTTTCGTGGCCCTCTTGAAGCACTTTGTTATTTTTCAAACGTCGCACGCTTAATACCCTAAAGTTCCATGTGATGTCTTGTATAAAATATATTTATTGTGTATCATTATATAAGTATGTTTATCCGGTCATTACATTCAAATGTAATATATTCAAATAATTCTCATGTAATTATTATAAAAAATATTAGTTTTTTAATATACGAGGCACCAAAATGAACTTAAATGAACTTAAATCTTATAAAGTGAAGGGTATATTTTGACTCGGAAAACTAACACTTGCATGAAATTACGCTGCATGAGAATACGTGTGCACACACACAGTCGACAGCTGTCGCCGAATGCCTACAAGAGAGCCTGCTGGCTCTAGAGCGCTCTCTTACTGGCTTTTGAACAAAATTTAAGAGAGCCTGGAGCCAGTTCAAAAGCCAGCACGAAAAAATCGTGTACCAAAAAATCGTATGGCGTTACTTATCTTTATAATTCTATTGTCTTTGGTAGAACCTTGTGTGGACCGGAGGGTGAGAAAAAACGGCTTAATATCCTCTAGAGTGACAAAACCAATATAAATTTATTTGGAAATGATGCCAAAATGAATGTTCGTCGCCCTAAAGACAAAGAATTTGATCCTAAGTACACATAGAAAACAGTGAAACATGGAGGTGGTAGCCTTATAGTATGGGGCTGCTTTCATGGTATGGTGTTGGTTCGATTCATCGTATTGACGGAAAAATTGGCAGATCTATTGATGGCGATGATGCTACCATATGCCGAGGATTTTATGCCACTTTTAAGGAAGTTCCAGTAGGATAATGAACCAAACACGCCTAATCAGATTTTGTTATCCATCCTGCTTCCGTGGCGTTTCGTCGATCCTAGGTAACCACGGTAAGCTTGGGTGCTGATGGTGTAACTGGTAAGGTCTGATGGTAGTGGGTTGGAACTGATGTGGGTTCCTAGCACTTCCAACTCAACTTTATTTCCGGCTTCAGTTCCTGCTCCACGTTGTCCAGCACCTTGATCTTCGGCAAATGGCCCAGGTATCTAAGCGCCAGGTGGTCGACCCTATCAAAGCTGGATATCTCGCCTTTGGAATATTGTTGTTGTCTCTCGCTGAATCGCGAGTAAGGACCGTGGGCAACTGCGAATTCTTCAGAAGAGAATGGCCTACATAGGTTCTTTACTTCCTAACTCAATGATAACACAGGAAAATTGAAACCTCGAATTTTTCAGAAGAAGATAGCCCACAATAGGATGAAAAATAGATGTTGTCCGATTCTCAACCTTAGTCGATATGCACGCTAAGTTTCATGAAAATCGATCGAGCCGTATCAGAGGAGTTAAACAACGCGACACGACAATTTTATATATATATTTTTTTTTGTTAATTAAGTTACTTCCTGTCCCAGAAGGTGGAAGATAATTTTATATTTTAGATTCACACTAGCTACCAAGTACCATCTACCGTCGACCGTCAATGATGGTGCATAGGGGCATTTTCTAAAAATATTCCACCGTCAATTGTTGATGTTCCCATCTCAGACTGTTTTACTCAGCCGATATGCGATATTCCCAACCATTAAAAAACTAAAAAACAACATTGTCAACGTGTTATTTGAATGACAAAGTCAGAAACAAAATGCCCAGCGAAAGAGGTAATATTTGTTATTTAAGTATTTTAAGATTGTTCTCAATGTATTTTTCCGCACAAAGAGCTGGAGCAGAGCCACTTATCAAGCGGAAAAATACCACTCTAAATGGAACAAAATCCTGATTAGTTATGAAATTTGCGTTAGAAATACGTATTCCGATTTTTTTAAAATTAATTTTTCAAAAGTTGCGGCCTTAGAAGAAAAAAAGTCAATTTTTTCAAAATTGTGGATTTAAAATCCATTTTTGACAAAATCGAAAATGTGGAATTTAATTCTGAACAAGAAAACTTAGGCGATATCCAAATTTTATGATAACTGGTTAGAGTTACTTCCCACGCCAGTTTGAAAAACCCCGTTTCGAGATAAACGCGTTTAAAAATAAAAATGCTCTCTCAGCGCGCCGGTACATGTTTTAGGAAATCGCTTCGTTAAGCGGTAAGGAATATTCTGGCGGACTTTGAGTCTTTCCTAAATTAAAGTATACATCTCAAGGAACATTTTAAGCCAAAAAAAATATAATTTTTTTTTTTTAAATCAAAGTGTACTCCCCCCTTAAGTCTAGTCCAATGAAAAGCTGGTTTGAATAAATAAATTAATTAAAAATTTGGAATGTACCTTTTTCATACAAAAAATAATGAGACAACGACGGTATTCTCGTCGTTCCCCCAAAATTTCGCTGTCATGTAAAAAGGCTATTATAACGCGTTCAGTTTTCGTTTGCTAGTGACAACTATCGATTTTTGCAAAAAAAAAAAAAACATCGACTGTGAAGAATTCTGGGCTACATGATTATATTGATGTATAATCGATGTTTTGTCCAGCTCTATGTAACATCGATCTTTCATCCAGCTGTAAACAACAAAAACAAAGGAAGTATGGTTATTGTTGGAGAGGGGAGGGACAAAAAATAAACAAAAACAACCACCCAGTTTAACCCAACATCTGACTTACGTTTATTATATGCTTTAGTACATAAATTTGAAGTTCATGAAAATAATCGAAGTGTTTATTTTGGTTTTTTTTCGTGCCGGTCCCTTTAAATCAACATCCCACCAAATAAAACAGGTGTTGAATCGCTTAAATGGTTCCGACACGTAAGCGTATACTTGTCATTATTTGTGTGGTAGTTGTATTGGTTTTTTTGTTGAGAATATTGGTCTTGAACTCACCCCTGCCAGTTTTGACTGTAAGTACTTGTACGCAAATCTGCATTTATTAATGCACCGAGAACTCTAATTGTCTTTACTTCTGTGCAGAACCAAGAAAACTATGTGAGGGATGAAAAAGCGTCAGTGCCAGTTGTTGTAGTTGTGTTTTATGAGGCTTTGTGTCCGGATTCAAAGTATTTCCTGACTAAACAGTTGCTTCCGACTTTCAAAGTGGCTGCATCAATTATGGAGGTACAGCTTGCTCCTTATGGCAAGGCGACAACAAGCGTATTAGACGGAAAAATAACTTTTGAGTGTCAACACGGGCCGACGGAATGCCAGGCGAATATTTACCACGCCTGTGCTGCGAAGATAATTGAAGACCCTCTACTGCGACTGCTAGTTGTATCCTGTATGATAAGAGACAATCGTTTACCTCAAGGTGCTATGCACAAGGTATGTATCTTACCTGTGTGTTACATTAGGGCAGGCGGGGAGTTTTGGGGGTTCAAACCCCCCCCCGAAATTTATTTTCTTCATATATAAACTAGTGAATTGTACACAAATATTTTGAAAACCCCCCCGAAATATTTTTCTGGATCCGGGCATAAACGAGAAGGAAAGCTAAAGCAAGCCGTAGTTGATATATGTATTCATGCAGATAGAGGATTCAGTAGTCAGAGTTTAAAAAGCTGAAGTGCTCGCCCTTAAATTGTGTAAAAGACACATTTTTGGCAAACAAAAATATTTTTGAGAAGTTTTATAGTGATTAATTTTACACGTTCCTAACGTAGGATGGTAAGGAGGCTAGTGTTTAAAAAATGTTAAGGCGTATTTGAATTTCGTGTTTCTCGAAACTGCGTTTTTAAAGTTGGTGCTCCCGGTTCAGAAAACTGTGGGCGAGATTTAAGTAAACTAATATTTAAGAACACCGTTAATAAACACCGTTTTCAAACTCCAGAAGCAAAGTGAGTATAAATATTTAAAACCTTTAACTGAAAGTGTTCAGATGACGTGAAAGTCATAGAGTTCACTCTACGAAATCCAAGTGACTTGAACTTCCAAGTGACTTATAATTACTTGTAAGTGGTATCACTCGGACTTACTCGTTTCAAAACATAGAGTAATTTTTATTTGCGATACTCGAAGAGTAAGCAAATACTGTAAACGCGCAAATGTCTGTCTGTCCGTCTGTCCGTACAAACATCGAGATCTCGGGAACTATAAGAGCTAGAACCACCAAATTTTGGATACAGACTTCTATAAGCAAAGCGCAGATCAAGTTTGTTTCAAACCCTGACCACGCCCCTTTTTACGCCCACAAACCGGAAAAAACTCTGTGGTGTCCACATTTTTGGTGCTAGAGAAAAGTGGCCCTTACAAATGTTGTTCGTATTGAAAATATCTACCCAAATATCTACCCAAATATCTATTTTAAAATCTGACCATTTTCAAGAAATTGTGTATACAAATGCGTTGAAAATTTTTATTGCGCTCAAAAGTAGGCAAAACTTTTTTTTTAAGAGAGGGCGCTTAAAACTGATTGCGCATGAAAGTAGGCTACACATTATTGAAGAGGGCTAGCTAGCTGTTTTTAAACAGGGCAATGAGTATCGCAAATCTTATAGTCGGGAAACCCGACTATAGCGTTCTTTCTTGTTGACTTTAAATTCTGTGTACTTGGCTTACTTGACTTGAAATTTTATTTTCAAGTTCAAGTGAGTGAACATTTCAAGTTCAGTTGTAAGTAAATTAGAGTCCTGCATAAGTGAACTTATAATCACTTATGCAGGACTCTAATTTTAAACAGCAGAATTTTGAAAAATGTAAGCAGACATTTCAACGTTTACAGTATTTGCTTACTCTTTGAGTATCGCAAATAAAAAGGCAATTGGGAAAGTTTTATGTTCATAGGTCTTACACTGAGCGAAACAGACAGACGGAGCGACGGACATGGCTGTATCGACTCGTCTGGTGACGCTGATCAAGAATATATTAACTTTATGGGGTCCGAAATACTTTTTTGTATTTATCTTAAATATTTTTTTTTATATTTTTAGTATTTGTAACAATGTAACAATAAAAAAGTTGCAACGCTTTGATAAGTTCTAAACTTGTATTTTTATTTGCGATACTCGAAGAGTAAGCAAATACTGTAAACGTTGAAATGTCTGTCTGTCCGTCTGTCTGTCTGTCCGTCCGTACGAACATCGAGATCTCGGGAACTATAAGAGCTACCAAACTATAAGGGCCACCAAATTTTGCACACAGACTTCTATACGCAAGGCGCAGATCAAGTTTTTTTCATAACCTGACCACGCCCCTTTTTACGCCCACAAACCGCGAAACTCGGTGTGTCCACATTTGTAATGCTAGAGAAAAGTGGCCCTAATAAATGTTGTTTGTATTGAAAATATCTACCCAAATATGTAAAAATCTGGCCATTTTCAAGAACTTGTGTATACAAGTGCGTTTAAAAATTATTGCACTCGACAGTAGGCAAAACTTTTTTTAAGAGGGCGTTAAAAATGTATTGCGCTCGAAAGAAGGCTACACTTTTTTTTAAAAGGGGTAATGAGTATTGCAAATCTTATAGTCGGGAAACCCGACTCGACTATAGCGTTCTTTCTTATTTATTATAAATACAAATTTGATTTCTACGAAACTCACAACTCCTATTTGCAATCCCCGCTTAAAATAATTTTTCTTTATTTTCAGTGCGCGAAGCAACACAACATAGAAAACATTGACCTTATTCAAAAATGTTTTGACAGTGACCATGGCAAGGAGCTGCTTAGACTGAATGGAGAAGCAACTCATGCGCTGAGACCACCTGTAACTTTTATTCCAACAATTACAATAGACGGGTCCCAAGGTAGACAAGCGTCAATTTTAAAAAACCTGTTTTCTGAAGTGTGCAAGGTATCCGGTGATTCAGATGAAGCTAAAAATGTATGCAAGAACCAATAACTCTAAATCACTAAATTCGAACGGATCGAACAATAATTTTAAATATTGATAAATAACTTCAGTGCTATTTAGTGTTATATATTTCTTGTTATATATTTATGTTATAACTAAATATATTATTATTAAATTTTTATTAATTTTTAGGATAAAGCTCTGTCGAGTTTTCTATCGATATCACGATATCAGTTAAACGCAAAATGAGCGTATACGCATACCCTCTTATTTTGTTCCAATGATGTCAAAACTATTATAAATAAAGATTCGTATTTTTGAAGCCACGACAATCCGAGCCGGTTTACATCGAAACACTTCGTTTCTTATTTACTAAAACTCGCGGGAACCAATGCTTTAATGAACTTGTTGCATGGTTATTTCATTTGTATAGGCATAGCTACTTATTTAGAAAACGTCCGTTAAGCTACGCATTTCTAGATGAGCGATATTTTAAGAATAAGATTTTAAATAAAATTTCCGTTTATAGCCTGGATCACCCTGATGTCTATACATGACAACTTTCTTAAAGCTGGTCAGATTTTCAAAACTTTTGGATATTTGTAAAGTAACGTATTTAGTTCTAGCAGGAATGTACTCAAACTAACATTTACATACTTTACTGTACAGTACTATGACATACTCAAAATACATATACTGTACAGTATGCTTATTTTACACTGTACACTTCAAAGCAAATTAAAGCAGGCTTCGTAAATAACACACTGTTAAAAACATGTCAAATTGTTATTTATTTTAACGCGGAGAACCACGGTCCTCCAACCGAACAATCGACAGAGGGGCGCAGCCGTGTGTCGTACGACACGACTCGCGTGAAGATAGATGCGAGATATCAAGACTTAAGTAAATAAATAAAACAAATACAACGTTTTTTTTTTTCAATTTTCAAGTGCTTTTATTTTTGAAGCTGTCTTTTTTTAACTATTTCAGCTTTGGCTGATGTTACAGTCACCCGCACTTCTTGTAAAGCTTTCTCTGAAAAGCTCTCCATCATCGCATTCCAAAATAAAAACGTTTCCCGAATTTTAGAGTTTAAAATGAAGTCCTTTGCGGACTTTAAAAGTTCGCCTATTTTTTCCTCAATAGGATCTTTTTCGGGTTTTTTATTTTTGCAAAGTAAAATTAATGAAAAATAAAATTGTGGAAGTTTATGGAACTTGCTTAATTATATTGTCCAAATTTTAACGCAATGTCTTCATTGAGATGCAGAGGGTTCATTGGCGAGTTCCGAAACGTGCGGAGATAAAAATGTCGTATAAAATTTTATTATAAACTAGTCAGTATTGGCAAGAGTTAGTTTAACTTACTTTCTCTTGTTGGAAAAACTCTGTAAAAATGACATATGTTCCTTCATCTCCCAGTCAATTTCTGGTTTGTTCTCATCAGACTCCTCTCCTTTCATTATTTGAACGCCTCCAGCGCTTCCAGACTTTACCTTGTGGGCTGCCTTCTTTTCCGAAGGCTATAACGATGGGACATCCATGTGGACTTGCACTCATCGACTGCAAAGAAAGGAGTAATACTTCCAATGGAAATGGATGTACAAGTTCCTCAACTTTCTTTTCCGTTGTAGCTCCTACAGATTCTCATGCACTTCTGATGGCATTTATGTTGCAGTGGTTTTTGTTGGTCAAATCCCAGAGTTCGGGTTTCGCTTCAATTGCCTTGATGATTTCATTAGTATCTTCGCGACTGTTTTTTGAAATTCTTTTTTATTTTTTCGAGCTCCCGACATTTTCGACACTTAACCGCGTGACAACAAAGGTAATGAGTACTATGATATTCCTATAACCTCATGGAACATGTACCCACATACATATTCCAATCGAGCCAAACGGAGTTGTAATAACAGAATAAAATTTTACTTCTTTCGAACTAATGGAAAATTTGACATGGGGGTCAGGCCATGTCAACTGTGACAAAAATTTTGGGGTTATTTTTTTGATTCGAAAAAAAATATAAAAATGTGTAGATAAGGACAGTACCTAAAAATTCCTCACCGTTTTCGATATTTTGGGCTTCAAAGTTCGAAAATTGTTTTTAGGGTTTTGGCGAAAAATGTATAACTCACGAACGGCTTGACATATATCGACGAAATTCCAAAAACATTGTTTTATTCTTTTAAAATTTAGTTAATAAATTAACTTAATTTTTAAGAACATTTGTTTAAACAAATTAGTTTTCAAAAGTGTTCTAGGGCAACTATTGAAATTAAACTTTTACGCAATTATCTTCGAGTTCTTATAAATGTGTTCCAAAAGGAAAAAATTTGTATATTTACCTCGGACAGTTCATATCGAATTTTTTGTCCCGCCCATGCCTTTTTGGAAAGCTCGGAGTGTAAGCATTTTAAAACCGAAAAAGTTTTCTTACATTCGAGACCCTTTTTCTTGTTTTTCATAATTTAGTAAAAATACCTCTCAAAATTTCTGTTCATAAAAATAGTAGTGCTGGGAGCCGGGTCGAACGCTTTAATCGAGTTTCCCGACTATCAGATTTGCGGTACTCATTGCCCTCTTAAAAAAAAGAAAACAGGAAAAAATAGAGTCGCATGCCCTCTTCTAAAAAGTGTAGCCTTCTTTTGAGCGCAATACAGTTTGACGTCCCCTTCAAAAAAAGGTTAGCCTACAAAAAAAATTTTTAACGCACTTGTATACACAATTTCTTGAAAATGGCCAGATTTTTATAATTTTTAGATCTTTGGGTAGATATTTTCAGGACAAACAACACTTATTAAGGCCACTTTTCTCTAGTCCAGGCCAGTCAACATAGATTTAGGCAAGCTTCAAATATAGGACTTGGATCAATGCGTGAAGAGGAATTTTTTCGTGGGCCTTTTTTCATTGCGATTATGTTAAGAGAGTCGACATCCATCTTTCACACCACTGATCGACAGATTCAAAACCTTTTTTATAATTTTAGTCGACTTTAACAGCTCCAACTTACTTTACCTCACACTTCTTCTATCATCTAAAACAGTTGATTTTCACCCCCGACCTCGTTTCTCTTCATTCTTTTGATAGTTTTCAGCATTGAATATCATTGTAGGACTGCATTCAACTATATTTTTAATCTTTTTTTACGTTTTTCCTTGATTTCTACTTACTTTACCATTTTTAAAGATAAATTTAATAAATTTCCAAAATTAATGTTAATAATTGATAAATAGAGCAAACTTCATAATTGCGTCCTTATTTTTTAATTTTGTTTAGTTTTTCTTTTTTTTTGATGACCCTGCTCCCAGCACTACTATTTTTATGAACAGCAATTTTGAAGGGTACTTTTACTAAATCTAAAACAAGAAAAAGGGTTTCGAATGTAACAAACCTTTTTCGGTTTTAAAATTCATTTCAACAGATTAATAATAATATTTTTTAATAATGGTAAAGACTCCGTCAAAGCGAGTACATTTTGCAAGTGGTCTTCCGATTTTTTGAATATAATAGTCCTACACAGATAAAAAAAAAAAAAAAAAACCCAAGTTTAAGCCCAAAAAAATCCACTAATAAAACAACCAGTAACACAATTTCTGAAAATGGCAGATTTAAAATTTTAGATATTGGGAGATATTTCAACACGAACAACATTAAGGGCCACTTCAGCACTAAAAATGACACCACAGAGTTTTCCGGTTTGGCAAAGGGGCGGGTCAGGTTTGAAACAACTGACCGCGCCTGCCAAGAGTCGCAAAATTTGGTGTTCAGCCAATAGTTCCCAAGATCCGATGTCGACGGACAACGGACGGACGGACGGACACGACACAGACAACATTGATGTTTACAGTATTCTTACCAGACCAAAAAAAATACCAAAATACCAATTTCGATTTGATATGTGCAGTAGAGTGTATCGAAAATCAACTTTTTTGGATTTTCGATGACGGCGCGTGCGGAAAAGTTGTAAAACCATGTCAAATGAAAGTACAAAAAATTTCAGCCCGAAAGGATAATGTTTACTATTGCCACTTCGTCCTTGAAATTTTGAAATTTTCATGGAAACTCGTTTTTTTTTTTTTTCGATGACGCTGGGTGCGGAAAAATTGTAAAAAAATGTCAAACGAAAGCACAAAAATGTTTCAGCCCGAAAGGATAATGTTAACTATCCCCGCAACGACTTTGAAACTTCGAAATTTGCATGAAAACATGCAAATTTGCTCGTAGCTTTGCACGGTGACCTGAAGATCAAAACACAAAAAATCTTGTATGCAGATAGCACATACAATTCATTTTCGTTGTTTTAAACAAGTTTTGATTATTTATAAAAAGGTAGGAACGGTTTCTGTGGCACCCTCGAATAAGACGAAAATTAAATAATGTACCATTTGCATTATTATTTCATATACAAATTGCAATTTTATCAGTTAAAATTAATTTGTGTGTTTTTCGTTTTTTCGGAAGCAACTAAGAAGTTCTGTGACACATACTTGGCATTTATTTTATTATCTTTTTATTCTAGGAATCTAATCGCGTCGCGTGTTTTTTTGAAATAAAACTGTAAACAAAAATGTACAACAATTTTAATAATAAAAATTGTAAATGCATTTATTATTTTTTCTTAGCCAGCGTTTTTAAAAATAAACATTAATTATTACTAAAATTTAAATATCAATTATCATATCAATTTGATATTATCATATCAATTTGATATTAACATATCAATTTGATATTAACATATCAATTTGATATGTTCGAAAATGTAAATTTGATATTTTCGAACACATCAATTTGACACCAGCATAAATAGTCAAAAGTGATATGAGAAATAATGAAAATGATGATCATATCA
Source organism: Drosophila oshimai (assembly GCA_018150695.1). NCBI lineage: Eukaryota > Metazoa > Arthropoda > Insecta > Diptera > Drosophilidae > Drosophila > Drosophila oshimai. Next base: position 5,215 of record JAECWM010000116.1, on the reverse strand, counting down.
TATCTATTTTTTTTCTGTGTATTTGCAAAAAAAAAACTGTTAAGGAATTTTGCTTAATTAAAAAATAAATAACTGCCAAATGTATAATTAGCACAGTTCAACAGTGTTTTTGGTGCATTAAATTATGTTTAAATACACTATCCCAAGCACAACTGCATACTTAGTTTTGGTTCTTAACGCGTGGTATGTGCCGTATCACGTTTTGAAAAAAATCACAACATTTAATCAGTTGTTTTAAAATATCTTCGTAAGTTGTTACTCCACTTCATTTAAATCTTCATTAAAACAAAAGTTATTCGTGTTTTAGTAATTTTTTTTAGTTCACATCTGTTCTGCGAGTGAGCAAGCATTCACCCGAGGTAGACGTGTTTCCGATCGCTCCGCCGAGTGAACGGGAAAACTAACTTATTTAAAAATAAAAATATACCAATAAATAGCGAAAAGACGCTGGCAGCAATGCCAAACAACAAGGGCTCTCTTCCCTAACAAATCTAATAACAACTACAAAGATTTAAATAAATTAAACTAAATAACAATGCCTGCGGGTACGTTATTGAAAAGTGCCAACAGCAAGCCAGTGAGTCAAAGTCGTGTACAACAACAACAACAACAACAGCAAGACGCGCGTCGACTGTCTTCGCTTCAACTGTCTTCGTCTTCGAAAAATAATGCACACCTATCAATTGTCTCTTCGGAGACAGTAAATAACGCAACAACAAGTGCAATGTCGCCGCCCGCTACTGAGAGAGCTCGGTCTCTTTCGCCAGCAGTTTTTGCCAACTTAAGCTGCGCTGCTCCAACGCAGTCATGGAGCTCGCAATGCCCTTCCACCTATAGACGCACCGACTACATCAGCTTGTGCACTCACTAATACGGTGCCCTCAATAACAACTGTCGTATCGACTACAACAACAACAACTTCAACATCGACCAACGTGTGGCCGATTTTGGCATCGCGAGCAACACTCGCTTCTGCTGAAGAGCTCTCACAATCTACGCTCGTACAGACTGGGATCGATCGGTATGTACAAATAAAAAGAAAACTTAGTCCGCAAAAAGCTAAAGAAGCAAATTTGCCTAAACTTACGAAAATTTCAAACAACACTAATAAGGCAACCTCTGAAAACAAATTTGCCATACTTGGCGAGCTCGAAAAAGATGAGGGTCAACCACCCCAAGCCATTAAAATTGTAAAGCCACCACCTATGTACATTAGAGATCAAAATTGTTCAGATCTAATTAATAAACTTAAGCAAAAAATTGGGCAAAACAACTTTTACGTTACTATTTTAAAAAGAGGTAATATATCTGAAACCAAGCTCCAGATTACCAATGAAGCCAACTACCGCTTAGTAACCAACTTCCTGGACAGTGAGCGTGTTAATTATTACACCTACCAACTTAAAAGTAGCAAAGGACTTCAAGTTGTAATAAAGGGTATCGAGTCAACCGTCCCGGTAGCTGATATAGCTGAAGGACTTAAAGAAAATGGTTTTGACGTTAAAAACGTTATGAACATAACCAATAGGGCGAAAATTCCTCAGCCACTCTTCAAGATTGAACTTAAACCAGACGCGACTACTCTGAAGAAAAACGCAGTGCACCCCATATACAAACTGCAATACCTACTTCATCGAAAAAAAACCGTAGAGGAGCCGCACAAACGAAACGGCCCGGTACAGTGTACAAACTGCCAAGAGTTTGGGCACACAAAAAGTTATTGCACTTTGCGACCAGTCTGTGTTGCCTGTGGCGACCTGCACTGTATAGAAGCTTGGACGGGTAACAAAGAAGACCCAGCACTGAGAAAATGTAGCAACTGTGGTGGAAACCACACTGCTAATTACAGGGGCTGCCCCGTCTATAAAGAGATCAAGAGTCGGCTCAACCAGAGGCGCCAACAACCAACCTCCGCCCAACAGGTTGCTCAGCCAAATTTTTACATTCCTTCGCAAACCACTCCTGGAGTTACTTTCGCGGCTGCACTTCGATACCCTGGAATGTCGCCTACAAGAACCGCTCAGCCCGAAGCATTACAGCTCCTCCCGCCCATACCAAAACCAAAATATACTCCGCTTCCAGAGCAAAACGCTCAAAGACCAACTCAACCTAATAACCAACAAAACCAGACTTACACTCCACAAATACAAAACAGCATCGAAGCTACTTTAGCTACACTCACGAACATCATGCTCTCAAAGCAAGGTACCCTCCAGGAACTAGTGCAAAACCAGAACATCCTTATGGAACTTCTAATCAAACAAAAGTCAATTTAAATGGATCCCTTAAGAATATGCTTTTGGAACGCTAACGGTGCTTCGCAGCACAGACTTGAACTTCTACAGTTCTTAAACACCCAGGACATCGATATCATGCTCCTCTCAGAAACGCACCTAACCAATAAAAACAATTTCCATCTCACTGGCTACATCTTCTATGCATATTATCGTTAGCACAAAATTAGATCCTACTTTTTCCTCGGACTTTTGCCTATATTTTCATAACTCGCGTCTATCTTCTTAAAAAAAACATCCCTACGAATCAACATAACCAGCGGTCCTGTCACCCTATCGGCTGTGTATTGTCCCCCACGATTTAATATTTCAGAGAATGAATTTTTAGGCTTCTATAACTCATTGGGCAACTGTTTTATAGCTGCCGGTGACTATAATGCGAAACACCACTACTGGGGCTCTCGTCTTATTAACCCCAAAGGACGCCAATTATACAACGCTATTATCAAACCCGGTAATTAGCTTTTGTTTCACCAGGTACTCCCACATACTGGCCAGCAGATCCGAACAAAAAACCAGATATTATCGATTTTGCTGTAACTAGGAGAGTGTCGTCCAGGCTGATACATGTTGTAACCCTGGCGGAACTGTCATCTGACCACTCGCCTGTTTTGTTCTATCTATCTGAACATCCACAGTTTGTAGAACGACCACAATTTCTGACATTCAATACATCAAACTGGCTAAAGTATAAAAAATACATAAGCTCACACTTTGAAATCGAACCTAAAATCTCCTGTGAAGCTGATATTGAAGACTCACTTAAGCATATAACGGATGTAATGTCCTCTGCTGCCAAACACTCTACACCCGAACTTTCAGCAACATCCCCGCCAAAAACTGTGCGTACAAATACACAGATCCAGTCGCTCCTTCAAGAAAAGCGGCGACTTCGCCGAGACTGGCAGGCACACCGCTCCCCAGCCACTAAACAAAGGTTTAAAGAAGCTTGTCGGAAGTTGTCTAAAGCTTTACTAACTGAAAAGAATCAGACTCAACGTGCCTATAGCGCAACTTTCGCCCACCAGCAACAACTTTCCACTCTGGAGAGCGCACCCAAACATTCAACCACCAATAGAACCCGATTTTCCAATTCGATCACCAACAGGTGGGTGGGCCCGTAGTGACGAGGAAAAAGCCAACATATTCGCCTCTTACTTAAAAAATGTCTTCCAACCTCATCCGCCGACAAACCAATTCACTTTACCAAGCATTTCACCAGCGGAGCCTTCCTCCACAATAACCCTTGAAACAAGCACAATTATAAAAGCCATCGCAGAACAGATGAATTTTTATGGAAAAAGCCCCTGGCCATGATTTAATTTCGCCTAAAATGATAATTGAATTGCCTCTATGCGCAGTCAAAAGCATAACCACCATATTCAACTCAATTCTTAAATATGGCTATTTTCCCACACAATGGAAAAAGTCTGTTATTACAATGATACCAAAACCAGGCAAAGACAAATCCCAACTTTCGTCGTACAGGCCCATTAGCCTCCTTCCCTGCCTATCAAAGCTATTTGAAAAGCTGCTTTTGTGCCACCTCAGAACACACCTCCAAAACGACAGAGCGATCCCCCTGCATCAGTTCGGCTTCAGGGAAAAGCACGGAACTACCGAACAGGTAAATCGCATAACAGCTGAAATACGCACAGCGTTTGAATGCAGGGAATACTGCAGTGCTCTATTCCAAGACGTTTCTCAAGCCTTCGATCGCGTTTGGATTGACGGTCTGGTTCATAAAATCAAGACTGTCCTACCACAAAACACGCACAAATTACTTGAATCTTACCTTAAAGACAGAGTGTTTACTGTCAGATGCAAAAATTTCTTCTCCGCCAACCACAAAATCGAAGCTGGAGTACCCCAAGGAAGTGTGCTCGGACCGATCTTGTATGTCCTATACACGGCCGACATTCCCACAAGCAGCCAGACAACCCTATCCACCTTTGCTGATGACACAGCTGTAACCAGTCGTTCAAAATGTCCAAAAACAGCAACAGCGTATTTAAAAAACCACCTGGGTGCCGTAGAAAAATGGCTAGCAGATTGGCGCATACAAGTCAACAAACAAAAATGCAAACATATTACGTTTACACTTAATCGGGCAACCTGCCCACCACTGACCCTAAACAACAAAGAAATCCCCCGAGTCGACGAAGTCACATACCTGGGCATCCACTTAGACAGGCGGCTTACCTGGAGAAAGCACATTGAAGCGAAGAAGATTTCCCTAAAACTCAAGGCCAACAGTTTCCACTGGCTCATCAATTCCCGCTCACCCCTGCCACTGGAACTCAAAGTACTTATTTACAACTCTTGTTTAAAGCCAACCTGGATGTACGAGTCCGAACTCTGTGGAAACGCAAGCAGTAGCAACGTAGAAATCATCCAACGAGTACAATCGAAGATACTGCGAACAATAACTGGGGCCCCCTGGTATATTCGCAACGCAAATATCCATAGGGACCTGGATATTAAACCCGTTAAAGAAGAAATTGATAGTAAAGTTTCGAAGTACGAAGCTAGACTGTCACTACACCCAAACCAACTAGCCAGGCAGCTCAGGCGGCTTAGTAACCACTCTCGTATACAGCGCAACGACCGTCCACTCCTGCCCAACTTAGGGCCATTAACCAATTAACATTTATAATATAGTATAGGTTAAGATTTGAATACTTATTGTAAGTCTCATCTAGAGAAGATTCAATAAATAAATAAAACGTACAAATAAAAAAAAAAAAAAAAACATCTGTTCTCAAAAAATTGTTTGTTGGAAACAAGCTTTAAAAATACAATAAAAAAATAGCCTATACCAAAAACAAGGTGCATCCACCATTTTGCGAACATTATTGTACTTTATAGAATTTTTTTTGTAAAACCTTAAAAAGTGACTCAATATTATTCTTTTGAGTTTT
>JAECWM010000115.1:0-89932 GCA_018150695.1 Drosophila oshimai | reverse complement strand
AATGGCCTGAAATATCTAAGAAGTCCGTTAGTTAATTTATACGCGATTGCCTCAGTTCAAGTTTTCTGTATTCCATGGCCCCGAAAAAGTCGAGTCTTTGCTAAAAATAAAACCCTTGACTAGTTTGTCATGGGAAAGTTTGATATTTTCGGCTAGGCATTTCCAGATGAAAGTGGAAACATAGACAGTGCGTTTAAAAATTGGAAAATAAAACTTATTAATTTATTCTTTTAAACATTATTTTATTATTTTAGTTTATTGTTCGTTCTAAATTTCCTTTTTAAATACTTCAAAACTACTTGTATAATGTTTTTAAAATGATGTCAATTTCTCCCACGTTTTTCCTATGCTTATGAAACGTGTTGTATATTTGTTTTCTATTTTCAAATGTATACTTTGTTCTGTTCTTGTGTCGCCACGAATGGAATGTCTGCGCAAACGCTTGATATTTTTATTTCCTCTTTTTTTGTCGACCATTCCCCTGTATTCAGTTGTTTATTTTGGCTGATCGCCCGGTCAGCAGAACGTAATAATTCAATTTTGCATTTTAATGTGCAGGAAATGTAGACATGATTTTAATGGGTAATTCTTTAATTTTTTCTTACCGCAGACGAGTGCAAAATTGAAGCAATTTTCCGGTTGCTCCTTTGCCATTTCACAGCATGTAAGCAATTTATTGTAATCCAGCTTAATCTGCTTAAACCCGACTCAACAATGGAGGCGACATCCCACAATGCCAATTCATCTGCTCTCCCAAGTGTCGCGGAAGAAAGGTCGATTGTTCTTTTTATAAATTTCATTCAGAGTCATGCGCCACACTCAAAAATCTGGTGAGTAAAGAGGGTAAAACAGTCTCACGTGCCCCCTTCAATCACCATTGATTAACCATTAATGGAAATTTACAATCAACTCGGCAACTGTTATTGCTAGAAATTTAAATTTGAGTAGACAATTTTTGGGATTTCATCTCTTCTACTGCCGCAGTAGGTTCAACTTTCGCATACAGATAAATTATCTGATGCATATCTGACAGATTGTCTTCCAATTGAATTCTCGTTGGTCTTTTCTATGTATTTCAATTGGTTCGTTTACTCGAGTATATTTTAAATTAATGTCTGGAAATGGGGGCTCGATGAAACTCTCCATGCGGTGAGCTTTATGATCCAATCTTGATCTAAGTATATCTAGCCTTTAGCAAGGTTTTTTTTTACTTTTTCAAACATTTTTATTTTATAAAACTCTTTATGTTATCAGATTTATATTTAAGTTTTCATCGAGACTTTTTTCAATACTTCTTCAACAGAACACTAAACTACATTTTAAAGAGTTCACAATACGGAATACCATAAATAACCCTTAAGTAATTATAGTTTGTCAAGTTTGTCTTAATCGTCGTGAGCCAGGTAATCTTTTCTTATATAAGTCCATCAAATTGTATGTATTTTTTAATGTTAAATATGACTTTGAGCAGTTGGCTGGTACTTGTGGGTCTGCCCCATAACTAATTCAGGTGGCAAGCGGAATTGTTGCCGTTTTTTCCCCAATGGGGGATGCCATAAAAAGGCATACATTGGTCGTACGTGCCAAATTGAATATAGAATATATAGAAAATGCATAGAAGGGAACCAACGAACTGCAAACATGCATAACATATTGTAAATTCCGTTTTTCAGATACTCAAATCAAAACAATTGAAATGGTGTCCGTGTCCCAACGAGACAAATATCAATCACAAACGCCTCATGGGCAGTGGGTGGCCATTGAGTGGGGTGGTTGGTAGGTGCCCCTAAGCGGTGCTCCCTCAAGCAACAAAAACAACGAGGCCAAACAACGTGCCCCCGCTGTTTTCCCCGACTCTATAAATAGCCCGACTCATGTGCATTGCACAATTGCATATCACTTTATAGAAAACAATGCAAAAAGATTACAATAACACAGCCACCTCTGCTGACGGTCAGGTTATACTCGTATGCAATTTAATTAGCCGAATGGGAGGGGGATCGTTGTCATTCCCACTGTGGTTGTTGTTGGTTGTTCTGGGGCGCTGAAACTATAATCTACGGTCAGGCGCTAAATGAATTTACAATTAGCACTGTTGATAAAACGCTTGGCAAATAATACACTACAATATAATTTGCGTGAGTCGGCAACAAAGTATGGGGGAAATTTTAAATGCTCTCGAAAATTACGTCAAAATAAAAAAATAACTCAAAAACTAAGTCAATGTTTTACAACATATTTTCAAATTTAATTTAAAAGAGGTTTCAAAAATTAAAGAAAAACGTAAGACATAAATATTTAAATAAACAAATGTTTTAGTTTTTAAAAAAATCGTACATAAAACTTTATGTTACTGGAAGTATTTTAAAAATATAAGGTAACGTGATCTATAAACTAACAAAGTAAAAAAAGCCCCAATTAAAAATATGTGTTAAGTTTTTAATTTCTATTAAAAGTGTTAACAAAAATAGTATGTAAAAAAGGCCAAAAACAAAATGATAAACAAGAAACTTAGCATCTTAGCAGTACCCAACTGTTTAACATTGTTACCCTAAATATAAAAAAATATATATGTATATTTCGATTATTGCTGGCACTCAAAACTGTCGCTTAAAAGGCAAGATAACTTCTAATTGATGAAAGTGTATACACAAAAAGGAAAATTATTTCTACTTTCCATGTGTTTATGACACACAATTCATTAACTGCTGTCAGGAGATCATAAACAAAAATTAATCTAAGACAATTTAAGAACGCTTCAACAGGCTCAACTGCCACTGATAAAATTCTAAGCGAGCGCCGTCCAAAAAGATAAGCGAACCCATTTAAGTCACGCGAATTGCGAGAAACACGGAAAAATCATCGATTCCGCTGGCAAATGTCAACTGATTTCTGCAAGGGCGGCCAAGTGGGTGGTAGGTGGGAAAATTGGCTTAGCTCTGGCCTTGAACAAATATTATTTTTAATATTGCGGCAGAAAACTGGGAAGAGGCTCAAATAACAACAATAAGATAGGGAGGAGAAAGAGGGAGGTAATAGAGAATGCTTGAAGAAGACAGGAAGGAAATACCAACAGTCGGTCTATTGCATATTTACACTGCAAAAAACAGGGTACTTTTTAAGTCAACAGTAATATTAAATTTCGTTTGGAAAATATTCTTTTTATTATATGAGAAAAATAACAAAAGCATATAAAATGTAATTTAAAAAATATTGATTATAAATCAAAGTAAGATAAACAGCATAAAAGAGTTTTATTTTTACACAGATTCGCAAATTATAATTCAAATTTTTAAGATTGATTATAAACTTTATTTTTTAAAAACTTGTATTGTAAACCCTCATAAGAAAGCAATCTTATTTTTCTCAGTGCAGTATGCATGCGAGAGTTTAGGCCAAATGCAGCTGTCCTGAATCCCAGAAAAGGTCAAATGGGAAACGATTTTTCTTGAGTTTCCCCGACTTGGATAAATTTAGCTCACTTTTCAGAAATTATAATTAAACAGAAATAACCGCGTAAGTCCACCAAAATCCTCGCCACTTTCCCACCCCTTTTTACCAACAATGAAAGCCCCAATCCACCGGCCTTGCTTAATGATATTTTAACGCACTTGAGAAGTTTCTATCCAAATATTAAAAGTCCACTTGATGGCTATGCAAATTTCTTGGGCAAACACTGAAACAGAACGAATTTGTACCTTGATGCTCCACATTTTCGGTGGCGGCCTCGTCGCACATTTTTATGATCCAAAAGTTAGCTGCCTTTTCGTCTTTTATTTTTTGGTGGGGAAGTTAAATGCCAGCGATTATCCGTTCTCACTCAAAATTCAAAGGAACTTAACGACGCGGTTCTTCCAGCTTTTTTTTAAATTTAATTTTCTGAAAGCGATTTAAGCGAAATCAACAACGATTTTCAACAGCGTCGAAACAGTAGTAAACAAATAAAGAAGCTAAACTGACCTTTTAAAAAAGCTTTAAAAAGCCAGAAAATTTTTATGGCAGCTAAAAAATAATGCTAGTGTAGGTATTTTATACTTTATACTAAAATAACTGATTACCCCGAATCTGGTCACACTGAAATGTTCGTTTTATCAAATATTTCGATAAAAAAAATCGAGAAAAAACCCATCTCCATTCCTCGCTCTCTTGCTCAAAATTGCTCTCTACCCGGTTCGCTCATATAACCGCAAGTCCGCATTTTTGTTCATGTTAAGTCCAATGTTAACCGCAAACCCGCATTTTTGTTCATGTTAACCCATACAATTGCCTCTGTTAACCGCAAGTCCGCATTTTTGTTCATGTTAAACTCCCATACAAATTCTCCGTTAACCGATAGTCAGCGGTTTTGTTCATGTTAAAGTCTCCCTCCCCTCGCCCACAACCGCTTTGCTATGTTAGAGCTATGTTAAGCCAACAGGCCGTTGAAAGTTTGAAACGCTCGTATTTTTTTATTTTTTTTTTTTTTTTTTATAATTTTTTTTTTTTTTTTTTTTTTTTTTTTTTTTTTTTTATTTTTTTTTATTTTTTATTATATTAAAAATAATTTAATTTAAAAAAAATTTTTTTTTTTTAAAAAAATTTATAATTTAAATATTTTTATTATTTTAAACGGTTAAAAGAGTTAATTTTTTTTTTTTTTTTTTTTTTTTAATTTTTTTTTTTTTTTTTTTTTTTTTTTTTTTTTTTTTTTTTTTTTTTTTTTTTTATTTTTTTTTTTTTTTTTTTTTTTTTTTTTTTTTTTTTTTTAAAAATTTTTAAAAAATTTTTAAAAAATTTTTAAATTAAAAATTTTTTTTTTTTTTAATTTTTTTTTTTTTTTTATTTTTTTTTTTTTTTTTTTTTTTTTTTTTTTTTTTTTTTTTTTTATTTTTTTTTTTTTTTATTATTTTTTATAATTATTAATATTTTTTTCATTTTTTTTTTTTTTTTTTTTTATTTATTATTTTTTTTTCCTCCCCTTTTTCCCTTTTTTTTTTTTTTTTTTTAACAAAAAAAAAAAAAAATTAGGGAAAAAAAAAAAAAAAAAAATTTTTTTTTAAAATAAAAAAAAATTTTTTTTTTTTATAATTATTTTAATTTTAAAAAAAAAAAAATTATTTTTATTAATTTAAATTTATAAAATTTAAAATTTAAATTTAATTTAATATATAAAATATTTAAAAAAAAAAAAATTTGTTAAATTTTTTGTTGTTTTTTTTTTTAAAAAAATTTTATATAATATAAAAATTTTTTATTGTAATTTTAAAAAAGGGGGGGGAAGGGGGGGGAAATTTTTAATTTTCTCCCCTTCCCCCCCCCCCCCCGTTATGCCCCATGTCCCCTATAAGTCAAAAATCAGAAAAAGTGCGCAGCGAATGTTAAAATTTATTCTATATTATATTATTATTAATAGATTCTATTATTATTAGATTCTAGAAACGATGGCGTTACGACTCCGTTTTGCGCCCGACCGCATGTTGAGTTGAACGAGAAGCTGAGTGAGGGATTTACAAAGTTGTTGTCCGGCTGTACAGGAGTTGAACATGCAAAACGTCTGCTGTTCTTGAAGTTGAAAGAACGGCTTTGCAAAGTTCAACAGTTCTGAATCTGATACTTCATCAAGATACTCTGCTCCTTCGTGTCCACCTTCGGCGCCCATCTGGCGTTCTGCGCCCGTGCCAATATTTTCCTGTGCTCCTTCGACGCCCATCTGGCGTTCTGCGCCCGTACCAATATTTTCCTCTGCTCCTTTTTTTCCAGTACTTCCCTGATAATATTGTTAACGTAATTTTCGTTTACGTTAATAAAAATGAAATTATGTCCCGTCAGCTTAGTTTATTTTTTCTCTTTGCTTTGACTCTTTCTTTGCTGGAATAACGGAATAATTTTTAGAGTGACCAGCTCTCGATTATGTTGAATAATGCAAAATCACGAGAAGAAAATCACAAATTTGAAGTGAAAGGCACCGACCATTTAACAGAGCTTACTATATCGCATATATGTCCAGAACCGTCATAACCAGCGTGCTTTAGGGTCATACCGCCGGACATTTTGTGTTGATAAACATTTTACAATAAGCGAAAAAACGTTACTAAAGCAAAACGGATTCGGAGTTTTATAGACACCACAATCCCTCGTCAGCGATGTTTATTTTCAGATTTCGAAAAATGGTAGATCGGACAGTTTTTAACAACCTCTTTTACTGTTGTATATATTAAGGATATATATTTCCTATACTGAATATTTTGTGCAATTAGAAGGACATATTCATTTTTTTTTTGCGATGTTTTCTAAAGCTGTAGCTTTTTTCTTTTTTTTTTTTATTGTTTTATTTATTTTTGAGTTTGCTTCTTTGGTATGAACCCAATCATCATGAACCCATTTACAGCGGGTTATAAGCAAGGCCATAATTAAATTCTTATGGATGCTTATTTCATCTTATTTAGTCGTCGCAGTCGGTGCTTAAGATTGGTGATGCGCACATCCTTCGTGGCCATCATGTCCTCGAGGTGGGTCATCTGCTCACCTTCATGTATTAATTGAGATACACGAGGGCGTTTATCTCCATTTACGAGTCGTATTCTTTTAAAATATTAAGAAAAATAGAATCTGTTTCTTGTTTTTCAATGAGGAGGTCACAAACAAAACATATATCACGGATCGCTTTAGTTAATCCATCTTTAAAAAGAGCTTGAGAAACTCTTCCCGTTTCTTTACTTGGAAGAATATTAATATTAGCGAAATATTTTTTTAAATTGTTCAACTTGGTTTTAGTTTCACAATTTTTAAGAAAGATTCCTTTGTTAAAAAGATCAAAGCACTTCTCCATCTGCTTTATAAACTGGGCAAAGTTGCTTTCTGCAGTAGTTTTAATTGCGCTGCCAACAGTATTTGAAAATATTTCAACCACCAATTTTATGTCCATTTCATTAAAAGGACCTAAAGTTATTACGAGCACTTTTCACCAAGTGATCGTAATCATGTATGATCCTCGTTTTATACGTTTTTGTATAGATTTCAGGATTATCTTGAGCTATCTGAAACGCTTTGTTGTTGCAATGGTTTTGATCGCAGATAATGCTCCGGACTTTCAGACCTGCTTTTTCGCACGCAGTTGGCGCTCTTTCTGTCGAGTTGGCAAGTACTTTGCCTTGATTAACTCTCGTCACAAAGATAACTCCTACTAAAATGTTATAATTTGAAACTAGTCCACGCGCTATGAAAGCCAATTTTCCTGTGGCAGGAGTTGGGGTTGTACGTTCGGCTCCAGCAGGCAGACCATTTCCATGATCTTCAAAACCCCATGGCTCTGTCGGCCTTGGAGTTGTAAACGATCTCTGTTTCTAAATACATTTCGTCCATAATTCAAAGACAATTTTTATCAGAGGCATGTATGCCATCAACAATTGATTTTAATTTTATAAAGTTAGTTCCATCAAAACCAGGAACTAAAGGTTTCATAGGCAAAAAGCTATTATTTTCTAGTGGATTTTTAAAATTAAGAATAGTTCTTAAATCTTGCTCTGAGCAACCCTTTTCTGGTTTTTCTTCAAGCTTCAATTGTAACGCTATTATTTTAGTATTTAAAACTTCAATAATATTATTAAATTGATCCACTTTTTTGTCAAATTTTTTTTTTTTTATATTTAAGGAAATAGTTTCCTTAGTTAAATTTGTGTTTATTCTCGCCAAATCTTTGATTTGGCATTTTAATACTAATTTTTTTTTTTTTTTAAGAATTTACGTTGCTCAGGTGGACTTTATCGGGGTGCCACAGAAACCGTTCCAACCAAATTCCAACCGAATGTCAACCCCTTCTCTATGTAAATTCCAACCTACTTAGGTTGGAACGGTTTCTGTGGCACCCCCGTATTTGTTTTTTGTAAAGTCTTTTTTTTCATTTCTAATTTTTTTATTTTTGAAATTAAAGATACATCCTCTGACTTATTACCAACAATTGCTTTTTGAGCAGTCATTTTAGTTGTCAGACTTGTTGATGGAAAAACTTCATCATTATTTGTTTCTGTTTTACTGGAAAACATAGTATTTTCCTCATAGTTTACATATAACTCATTGCCCTCGTATTCTTCTTGAACATCTTGTTCTGCTAATTCTAATTCTGGAATAAAATTTGTGACACAATTTAAATGTGCACTGCAAACTTTATTGTCGAACGTGCTGTTTACTACTATTAATTTTAATTTGAATACAGCGACTATATTCCTGGAATTCGGGTTTACCTTTGTTAAGCCCGTTCTTGTTTTACACCCTAACGCACAACAAGTTAACAAGTATTAATTTTATATAACGCACAAAAAGTTGCTTGCCAACTGCTAAATGTACTCAAATGCAACGGCTTAAAACCTAATTAAAAAGTAAAAAAAAAATGGAATAATTAATTAAAAAATAAAAATAGCTATAGTCTTAGGTACCGACTATGTGGAACCCGGTACAAAACATTAGCCCAAACTTGCCTGTTTAAGTTTATGTACCAAATAACTAATTTTAAATTTACCAATGTTTTCTGTGGGAACGTTCCCCTTCTTAGGCGTGTTCCCTGAAAACAGTAATGCGAAAAGTGCTTGCTGCACACTTTGTCCCTTTGATTGACCGTTGTCAACCGCAGGTTATCAACCCATTTGACACTGTCCTTGTTCCTAAAGGAGTAGGTCAGAACATGACCATCGCAATTAGGAACAACGCACTTGCTGAAGGGGAAGCACATATTAAATAAATGACAGTTTACTATTTGTATATACATAAATATTTTATACCCTTGCAGATTTAGACAAAAAAGCTACCACGATACTTTGTAACTGGAACATACACAAAGCACCACTGCACTGAACATAAATAGTTGGTTACAGTAAGGAGAATTACAAACCAGAAATATGGTATTATTTTAAATTCTCGCAAAAATGATCTGTAAAAAAAGAAATATGGTATTATTTTAAATTCTCGCAAAAATGATCTGTAAAAAAAATTATTTTACCTATTAGCTTCGACAACATTTCTACATCCACGCAATGTAGATCAAACGGCGTAAAATGTGTAAGCCAACTCGCCTTTTTTAAAAGAAACAAAAAAATGGCCTTTACCGCTAATCAACATCTTGGCAAATATTCAATTAACTTTTTGATATTAAAATAACCATTTTCAATGAAAATAACCACATTTGTTTGTTTCTTTTAAAGAGAGCGCGGCTTACATATTTTACATTTGATCTACACGCACGATGCACAATCACCTCGGCCGTTTTATTACGCGGGAAAAATATTCAAAACACAGTCATAATTCAAAACAAAACATAGCCCTCAGGACAAAAATTGTTAATGTACTCACCGATTTTCCAATTTAATTTAAAATTAATCACAAATCACTTTTAAAATCAACACTTTAAACTTTGTCAAACAAATTTGCTCAACGCTTTTATTCGCATTGGTGTGTGTAGGAAATCAGCCGGGTTGGCAGCCCCTGTCGGCCGTTTTGCACTTCAAACTATCGAATACTAAATAGTATACAAACTTGAAAACAATAACTAATTTAAACCGTGTTTTTAGAATCTAAACACACTTTTTTTAGTAAATATGATATTACTTAAGCAAGTATACATTTGCAGCAAAAAAGTTTGCAACTTAAAACGGAAACGATTAGTTGCATTTAAATATAAAATTAATTAATCAGTGGGTCCAAATAAAATTGAGAACGTTATGTTTAATCTTATATTAATTACATCAGTTTTCAACGAAAATGGTTAAATTTTGTAACAATAGATGTTTGTTAATTTATAAAAATGTTTTCCAAAGTTAAGTTTTAAGCATAATTTCATAACAATTAGTTCTTATATTTTATACAATTAGTTTAATTATATTTTTTTGCCTTCTGGGGCGCAAGTACGCTTTAATACACTTACTACTTTACAATAAATTGGTTTCATCATTGTATGATCCTGATGGATCGCTATAATGGCGAACATATTCATTGTTTTAGTTTCCTGGCTCCGGAAGCCGGAGCCGGAAGCTGCTGTTCGGCTTACCTGCTTGACGCTCCTCAAGGCCCTCACCTCGTTCACCATGATGAAAAACATGATCATGAGCATGAACATGATCAGCTCCTCCAAGTAAGCAAACCGCTCGAGGATGCCGGCATCAAACTCGCTCCGGTGGTTGTCCGACTGCAGCAGGGTATTGGCCGTCTCAACTGCCTGCGCATACACTCCTTGGGTAAGGTATTCCATATTAATGGTGTTCTCCTCGATCCTTACGTCCTCCGGATCCACCTTCACGTCAATGTCCTCCTCAATCTCCGCCGCCTCCCCCTCCTCAAGTTCTCCGGCGTTGTTGCTCATTTTGGTTTCACTTAGATCACTTAGTTTCGCTCAAAAGATCTCCGCAGGGCACAACAATCAAGTTGGTGTATGGGCGAAAATAGGAACTATTTATGCTAGCTTAAACATATAGCTCCAGAGCGGAGTGGAGTCTTAGGAAGAGATGGAGAAGCCGTTACTCCTAGGCGAAGTGCAACCTGCAGCTCGACACTGCCGCGAAAAAGTAAGCGCCCCCTTGGCGTGAACAGTTAAAATTTCTTAACATTTCGAATAAACACTTCTATATATTTGATGACCGTTAAAATTACAGCAGATCCTTATAATTTAATATAATTAATCAAAATTAATATAATTAATATAATTAAAATAAACCCTTTTATAAACTTTTGCAGTTCCAACCACTTGTCCCAAACGGGAAGTGGTGATTCACGAAGAACCTGCAGGGAATGTACATCTCCGGATAGAAGCTGGCATAGATGCTGCCCAAATCTCCACCCTGGACGAAGAACTTCTTGCGGAAGAACTGTTTACGGAGAGCAGCCTTGGGGATAGTGTTGCAGGTTGGGGGTGGCTTAGCGCGCTTAAATTCAAATACATAGGAGAATGGGATAAATGTGAAATATTAACAAAATATTCACAAAATATTCTCTCTGCCAGTGCTGGGAAACGTCGGTGGATATCTGAAAAATTTCAAAAAACAGCGTCGAAACAGTAGTAACAAAATACACAAAATCTAGTGTTGCCAAATGATAAATGTTCTCCCTAAATAATCTTGAAGAGTAGATATTTCGCTCTAAAAAATCCATTCTTCCCGCTGACATGGTTGCCACCTTATTCGCTTGCCCTTAAGAGCTCACTGATATGTCACTCTGCTGGCATTTTTAGTCCCTAACCTGCGCCAGCGCTGCCAGCCGTACGCAAACAGCGCTGCCGGACCGCGCAAAGTATATATTTTTACAAAATGGTGGCTTCTTCGCGGAGAAATTCGTAGTGGCGATTATTAACAAAAAGCACGCATTTTGGCCAGCGAATTATTGAAAATTGTTGGCGAAAACACCCGCAACGACGCTGGCTGCGGCGTGTGGCTGGAAAACTCGCGAAAAAGCACCGAGAAAACGCGCAGGGACCGAGTGAAAATATCCGAAAGCGAAGGCAGCAATAAAAAAACGCAAGCAAGCAACCAAAGTGCGTGCCTATGTGTGTGTGAGTGTGTGTCTGTGTGCCGTGTGTGCTGCGTGTGTGTGTGCCTGTACGTGAGTCTATCTCTGTTTGTGTGTGTGCGCAAAGTGTATGCAAAAAAGAAGAAGAGAAACGGAGAAGAGCATTAAAAAAAAAAAACAGCGTACGACGAGTTTCACGCGCCCAACAAAAACAAACACAGCAGCAGCAGCAGTAGAAACAACAACAATCACAGAAGCGGCAGCAACAAAAACAGAAAAGCAGCAAAAACAAAGACGGAGAAAAAAACAGCAAGCGAAACGTAAGGAAAATCTACAACAAGTGTGCGAAAATTAATTATTACTAAGTGTGTCACTAATTTAATTTGAAATCGCCGGAGTCGCGTCGCAGTTGCGCAGCGTGCAAATCATTCAAATTTATTCGACGTCTCGGTAGCGGGTACAAAAAAAAAAAAGCGGAAAAAGCAGAGAAACAGTGGTGGCCCCCGCGCACCCCCTTCAGCTTTTTAAGGGGGGCTGGCTGGCACGGCGGGCTCCAGTCTATTATGAACTTTTTGGGGTAGAACAATGCAAACACGAACGGACGGACGGACGGACGAAGGCTCAACAAATTTGCTGAAAAGGAATCGCAAGCGCAGCAGCAGCAACAACAAAGCAAAATCCAAGCGTCAGCAGCAGCAGAAATGGCAACAACAACAACAATAACGACAGGAGCAGCAACCCACCACCGTTGTTTCCCCGTTGTTGTTGTTGTTGTTGTTATCGTCGGCGTCACCACCGACGCGACGCTCTGTGGCCAGCGCACCACCCCCCAAGGATGCTCCTGTCCCCTCCCCCTCCTTATTCTGCACCCTCACCCGCTGCTGCTGCTTCTTCTCCAATTGCTGCTGCTGACGTTGTCTGAAAATGTGTTGCCTTTTTGTTGCTTATAAAAACGTACAAATACTTACTTGTAACCAGAGTATTCACGATTACCTTTTTAAGAAAATGCTAATACATAATTAATATTTTTATGAGCTATGTCCAAATTGCTCTAGGTTTATTGTTTATGTACATTGCGATGAGTTGATTTTACAAAGTTTATATATTCTTGATCAGCATCAACAGCTGTAAAAAAATCGAGATTGAGGAAACTTTTATAAGAAATCAATATTACCCCTATAAAAATGAAAACAAATTGTTTAGCACAGTCCGAATATTTATGGTATAGTCTGGGCAAACAATTAAAAGTCAGGAATGGGCTATATAACAATAACCTTATAGTAAGTTTATTCATACCATAAAACAAAGCTTAGTTTATGTACAACATCATATTTTATTTCTGTTTGTTTATTTAGCAAGTAGAAAATGTATCTGTATTTTATGGGATTTTATATAAAACAGGTCTGAGTAAATAGAGGGTTAATAAAAAAATGGTAGAAATAAAAAAGCCAAGTTGCCCAATAAAAAACAAAACAGAAAAAAAATTATAAACAAAAAAATACTGGTTCGTAGAGTACAAAAATACTTTAATTAGACACAACCCTGGTGAAAAAACAGTACACGATTTTTTGCAAACTATTTTAAATCGCGAGTTCCCAACGTGTAAACGTAGTTAGTTTGGTAACCCAATTTTTACCACTTTTTGTTGAAATACCGCTACTGTTGCATTGTTTTTCGCTGGGGGTTTCTTTCGCCCCCGCTCTGTTCTTCTGTTTTTTTTTTCATTATTTTCTTTGCTTAATCATCTTCGTCGTCTCACCTACGTCATCTCTTCGCCTTCCAGCTGTGTTTGTGCAAATTAACCAAAACATACATTTCCGGCTACTCGCTGCCCCCTCACTGAGCAACAACAACTACAACAACATCAAGAACAACAGGAGCAGCAGCAACAACAACGACCGCCCACCCCTTCGCTTCCATCGACCCAGAACACCATCATCATTGTCATCGTCTGGAGTCTTGAATCTGGAGGCCCGAGTTACTTTGCCGAGAGCTGCTGGAGAGAGGAGCTTCTTCGGGAGGAACGCCTCGACAATATACACCCCGACCCCGGATTCATGGTGAGCCAAGACATCTGTTCAACCGGGCGCACATTTAATTATAATTATTTGTTTGCTTAATTCGATACTTCACGCTGGCCCCGTCTCATGTGTCACATCCCCTGTTGCTCGGTTGCTTTTGCGTGGACGGGTTTCTGGGTTAATGGAGGAAACTATTTTTCAATGGGATCCCAAATCAATTAGACAACTGGGGGCGTGTGGCATAATCCGCTGCCATTGTTGGCCATATTCGGATTTTTGCTGCCCATTTTGAACTGTTGTTTAGAGGAAATACGAGTACGAGTATTCAGAGATAAGGTTTACCCTTACCCAACTAAACCAGATCTTTATCGCGTCTATAGTAGACTCGAGTGCCAAGCTAATGAGTTGCCTTGTAGGGCAATTATAGTACCTTGTTTGGAGTGGAAAATATTGACCGACATACATCAGTTGCAAAAATTCTGAAATGGGAATATTGCGGATTGTAAAAACAACTGTTTTTCATATTTTTCCATTTGTTAATAGCTACAGGAATTTACCATATGGTTAAAAACTACTAATTATACCATTTGGCTTTTGTAAAAGCTGTTGTTACACAACTTATTTATAGTTGAGCTATAAATTTTAGCACTGAAAATAATACACAACAAGGTATAGTAAAAAGAAAATTTATTAGAAATCGATTTAGTAAATGAGTAGCAAATATAGGGTTTTGGTTTTATCGGCACTACTGGTTGCTCAACCCAAATCTAGGTTAATAGGTGACTGTATTCTACCTACCCAAAGGTACTCGGCCACTTTGTTATGCTTGTTATTCAAATAGCTTTGTGCAGGCTTAAATTAGAGCTAACGAGGAATTACCAGTCATATGATACTTATATTTACCCATTGTTCACTTGGTATTTTCGGTACTCGTTATCTCTTCTAACGAAGTGGCTTCTTTACCTTTAACCTGCTGTTCGCCAAATGTAATCCGAATAACGTAATTCGAGGAATAAAGGAGATTGATTTCGAGGAAATTCCAAGATAATTTGCACCGCTGGCAGTGCTTATCTTTTGGCCCGTACCGCCCATTTCCACATTTTCATTTGTACAGCTTATCTCCTCCAACCTGCCATGAAGAGGGCGGCGGCGAGGCCATCTGATTAGGGACGCATAAAAGGCTGGAGTGTTTAATTAATAAATAACGTGCTAATAATGCATTTAATAAAAAAAGTGAAACGAAAGCCGCGAACGGAAACTCAAGGCGCACAAATAACACAAATATTTCAGAAATACAAAAACCGAAAAAGCAACATAAAATGCTTTTGAGAAATGGATGAGTTCCCTTGCGGTTTTCCTGCTCTTCTGGTTTGGCTCGGTTTTGTATTTGGTGTGTTCAGTGTTTTTGGTGTGTTACACAGTTGCTGGCTTATTTATACGGTGCCGTTAAAGTTTAACTTTTATTAATCTGTTTTGTTGCGCTTTTAATTTATAAGTGCTGCTTATCTGATTGAAAACTTCGTCCGTCCGCGCACACTTGACTCGAGTGTCGATTTATTGATGTCGATTAGAAGTAAGCGGAAGGTTCCCCTCTTGACCAGAACCTCTGTATTCTCCCCCATTTAGCTCTGCTGTCCATTATATAAGCAAATTAATTAGCATTGCTGACTGGGCAGCCAAGCGGCTTGATCTAAGCCATCCCCTTGTCTAAAGCTGCCTCAGAGTGTCGGAAAAACCTTGGCCCTAGAGGTGTGTACGTGAGATAAACTCGTGCGGTGGTAACTGGTAAATAAATGAATATTTAAGTGCAAACACAAAAAAAGTTGTTCAACTTAAACCGTTCACTACAACACGGAGAAAAATCATATTAAATTACGACGAATTGGTTGTTTTACACTTTTTAAAAGAAACTTGATCTTGCGAAATGTTAAATAGTATTTATCATACTAAAAAAAGAACATTAAAAAAATGTGTACATCTTATTTTGATGTCATATGAAGGAAATACTCGTTGTTTCTACTTTAAATTATTTTGTCAAATGACAAATGACTTACTTCACGTTTCTTCACGATGACATCGTTAGTCAAGCACTGAGAGTGCTAAATCAATCCCAGTTACTGCTTTCGTTACGTGTTAACTCCATTTAGCGATAAGATAATTAGCACACACAAAGTGCTTATTAAAATATATAATGCCGAGCGATGTATTTGTGGCTGTGTGTAAGCCTATTATTATTATTGTTGTTTATTCTTTATTTATAAAGTGAGATAAAATATGAATAATTAAGCTCGTGTTAATCAGTGTAAAATCAATGAACAGGCCGAAATGGGTGAGACTATAATGCAAAAGCGTGTTAAATGGGCCCATAAATCTTTGGCGTTGTGTGTAATTCTATTAGCCGAGCAGAATAAGCGGAGGAACAGAAGTAGGAGGCACATGCAAAGAGCTCATTTACACACAGCCAGCCACTCGTGCAATGGCAAACAAACAAATAACGACAGTTCCATAAACACTAGAAAAAAAGGGACAACGACGAGGAATAAAAAGGCACAAGGAGAAAAGGGGCCAGACAGAGCCACCCTACATCCTTCGTCCTCCAGACAAAGACACATCCCGACATACATAAGTAACACGAAACAATTTCCAAATGAAGCGCGGATAAGCCGCAAAATCCTTAAAATACTCGATAAAATTACATAAAACTAATCGCACAAGCACACGCACACACACCAAGCCGCAGACTACGGAATTGGCTGGATACTTAGGTCGAAAAAAGGGGGTGGAGGATGAGGATGAAGAGGAGGCGGAGGACAGCGTGCAAAATGATGAAGGTATCTACACCGACAATCTGTTTAACAACTTCATGAGCAAATCCAACAAATCGTATGAAACGAAGCCGACAGCAGGCCAACAGACACGAGCGGACGTCGGATTCGGATTCGGATTCAGATTCGGTTTCGGATGCAGACGACCGACGACCCCAGTTCGGATCGGTTCAGTTCGCATCGGATCGGGCCAATGAATGTGCACCTGGGGTGGACCTCAAGTTACGGGGTAATAAGAGTAGTACAAAAAAATAATAACTACCACCAAGTTTTACTAATCACACAGGGATTAATTTATAAAACTTCTAGGGTGATATTTAATAACGAATATTTTACTACGAGGTTCATATTAAACAGCAGTATTTTCTGACAGATATTCCTGTTATTGCGCTTTATGCTTTACTTTTTCATTACTATATTTTTTTCGGTTATTTTCTGTTCGAAAATGTGTTTTTAAGTAAAAACAGTAAACAGAAACAAATGACTCCTATAAGCTTGTTTATGAAAACCTTTTATAGGATTAAAAATAATCGATTCATCCAGACCTACTTCTTGATTGACTTTTTATAATAAATAAATAGGTTTCGTCTTGTAATGAATCTGAGGAAGAATCAATTACATCCGTTTTCAAATTGTCTTGCTTGGTCCTTATTATTCTTAAAATAATAATTACTAAATGGTTACTCATGATGAAAAAATGGCTCTCAAATGAAAAAGCTGCTTAAGCGATGCTCATCTCAGTTTAACTTAAAATAATTAAAAAATTTTTATAAAATAATAATACAAATTTATAAAGCTCAATTACGGTTGCAAGATTCAAGTTTTTAAAGGTGTTATAACTCAGTTTAGATTTAGTACAGGTCCACCCTAGAGCGCACAGGTTGGCAGATGGGGCGAACGACGAGGGGAAGCGTTGTGGGTCGTTTATTTGGCTTTTGGAGCGTTGACTCGTCGTCGTCGGCTATGTGATGATGATGATGGCGACGACGACGGAGACGAAGCTGCTTGAATAGATGCTCAATCGTTTGGGTTGAATGAAGAAAAGCATGTGGAGTGGCGAGTGGAATGGAGTGAAGTAGAAGTGGAGTGGAGTTGAGTCCGTGTCCATGTCCGTATCCGTGTGTGTGGCAGAGATTGGAGCATGAATAGGAATGCCAAGAGGGAAGAAGGAGGAGCAGCAGCAGCGTGAGTGCCACTGCGGTGGCATAATGTTCTTGTTGATGTTGAGTAATGGGCATAACAACTGTAAGCTGCCTGTCCAGACAAAAACGAGAACCAGAACGGACCAAAACCTGAAACAAACTCGGAGCGAGTCAAAAAATGTCCAACAGAAGCAAACAATTCCATTACCCGGGCGGAGAAAAGAGAAATTTGTTTTATGGGTTTTTGGTTAAACGCTTCGTCTCCGTCTCCATCTCCGCCTCCATCTCACTATGTCTTCCTCTCACTTCCTCGCCACTTCACTAGCCTTTGTTTGTTTCTTTCTGACTTCTGCAGCGTCTGTTTTGACTTGTTGTGAAAATTTGGCTTTCACAACACGAATAAACCCATCTACGGGCTACACAGCTACGGCTGGCTACTCATATACACACACACAAGTTGTCTCTGCAAAGTGCCTACGAACATTTAATGGGATTTCCGTACTTGACACGAACCCTTCAAATGGACAGATGCAGGCACCGTTATTCACTCAAATGGGCGCTATTTGGTATATATGCCAATGCCTTTGCCTACCTTACTTATACCCCTCGGTCAAAATGCCTATGACGAACTCAATTGGCCACGCTGCACGGTCGAAATTGTGTGTGCGGTTCGTCTTGGTAATTAAATGGACTCCTCTCGAAACGCCTTAATAGAGAGGCTTTTGTTATGCCCTCGGGAATGCGGCGGAGCTGGGCAATTTCCAGTTGCGTTATTTAAATGAGGTTTTTAGGGGTTCTCAAACGGTTAAATTAGAGGAATTTCTTGGTGTTTATAAGGAGAGTACAGGAATTTGGAGAATTAATTTAGATGGGAACCTGCAATTCCAAGGAATTTTGCGAAACTTGTTGTTTATTACCTAAACAAAACTGAAGTCGAGTACTTAAATATTTGAGAAAGTTTACTTGAGTAGTTGTACAACATAGAATTGGTAGTATTTTAGTTGGAAGGAAATGGGGGTTATTTTTAAATAGTAGTGAATAGTAAAATTATTTACATTGAATAATATTTGTTATAATATTCTTATGTTGTGTTGTTACCTTATGTAAATAAAACTCATAAAACTAAAGAGTTATATACCAAGAGTCTGAAGTGCACTTGAGTGTGTTAATTTAAAGGTCTAAGCGGAATACATCATTGAATACACAAATGGGCTATAAATAATATAAACAAAATAGCCATGCACAATACAGGAATACAACTGGGATCAAAGGTTCGGTTGAGTGGTTCAATTGAAAGTTCCGGTCGATTGGACAAGTTCAGAGCGATTGAACCCCACTCGAGTTGTGGCGAGTCAATTGAAAACTGAAGGATTCCACATTTCCACCCTTTCGACGTTACGACGGGGTCTCTCAATCACAGCCGGGGGTCTAATTCATTTACTGCCGTATCACTTAAACTTCCCCATCAGTCCAGGGCAACTAACCTAATAATCTCTCGCCGAGAGCCCGTGTAGATAAAGATAAAGTCTCGGGTTTATGGCCACCCTTAATGTACAGTTGCGGCACAAGGGGCATTTCGAGTTGACTGTCTGTCTGTCTGGCTGACGCTCTTATTAACGCCGTCGTAGTCGTGGTTGTAGTAGTTGCTGCCGCCGAAGCTGATGCCTATTTGTCAGTCAATTAGTCAGCTTATTGGCAAGCGATGATTACAAAGAGAAAAACAAGCTAAAGCTAAGCGGGAGAGCGTAAGAGCAGCCGACAGCCACAGCCAACCGACGACGACAGTCGACAGCTTTTCCATTTCAAAATTACACTCGGCAAAGCAGCAAGAGTGAACGGGATAGGGATAGGGAAAGAGAAAAAGAGAGAGAAGACGAGAGGCCCCTCGTCGGATTTTTCCCACTTTTCCCAGCCCTCCCAACACCTCCCCCGTTTTTGTGAGCCACTCGCGTCCGTTTAGCCGCGTGCGTACACACAATTTTCCGCTACTCATGCTACAAATTGTTTATTGAATTTCCTCTTTCTGCGGCCTTTGTCGATGTAGCTGGTTGATACACAGAACAAAAAGAAGACCACTTCAATTCGCCATCTAAGCAATTTTCTAAAATCTTAATTTAATATGATTTAATGTGATTTATATGATTATTAAGTGTTAAAGCATTCCTTAAGTAGTTTAAAATGTTTTGTTTACTAATTTGGATAAAATTAACATAACTTATGTATTTTAACTTATGAGTACAACTTAAAAAACGAATTTGAAAACATTTAAATTTGAGATGCTTAAAATAATAGTTCCGATTTAATTTTTCTCAGTGTGTGTTTGCTGTTGCCTGCCTTGGCTTTTCAAGTTTTTATTTTCATTTACATTTCTCGCTTTGTTTATGTTTATGGGCTGTTTAGAAAACAATTTGCAGCCGCAGATAGGGGGCGAGTCGAAGTTGTTAATCCAGTGTTACTTTATAATATGCGACGACATTAATTGAGCGAAGACGGACGCGCCAGTTGAAACTGACAGCATTATTGGCCTTAAATTTGCACGCAGGTCAGATGGGCCGAAGGGGAGATCTGGGAGGCCATAGCCATAGCCAAAGCCAAAGCTGGATCCAGCCGACATTGCTGACTCACAGAGTGAGAGCCAAGTACTCGAGAACGTCACGTAGTCAATGTACAGACTCTACTCTCGCCGTCTCTCTCTCTCTCGCTTTCTATGTATCCCGCTCTTTTCCTGGCTGTGCCATAATTTGTGGTCTTTTACAGGGAAAAAGGAAACAGGGAGCAAGGAACCAGGGAGCAGGAAGCAGGGAGTGGCAAACACACGGAGGGCACTTTTCGGTGGTGGCAAATGTGTTCGAGCCTTTCGTTTTGTCTTTTCAGATTTTATGGCTTTGTGCGTTTACAACGTCGCTTTTTGTAGTACATTTGTTTTATAACAGCCGCCGACACTGCCAGCGGAAAGCCGCCGCAGAATAGAGCCCACAGCCAGCGGGAGGAACAGCTTAGCACATTGCCAGCAGTTATTACACAATTTTTCCCCAAGCGCCAGCCAGCCAGCAGCCCAAAAGGCAATGCACAGAGGAAAATTGAGTTATAAATCAATGGAATAAAGCTTTAGCCAAAGATTAAGTTGATAAAATAATGGTGTTCTTTCAGGAAACTCTTAAATTTAAAAGCTTTGTTTTTGGTTTTATATGTTTCAGATGAAAATGGGTTTGAAACACTTAAGTTCATGACGCTTTAGCAAATAGCATGTTTAACTTATGTATACAAATTTTGAAAATTTAACTTGCCTTAATTTTTTTTTTTTAAATGCACTGGAAACATTTGAAGGTTTTAAGTGATGATGCATAAAATAAGAATCAATTTCTTTCCGTGTAGCAGCCCAGGGACAACAGCAGCAACCCACCGACAAATGCTCGGCATGTGGGGATCGGGGATTCATTCGGTCGCGTGCCCTGCGCCCTGGTGGCCACCGCCACCTTGTGTGTGTTTATATGAAATTTTTCCACTCACGACTCCCCCATAAAAAAGTTTGCTGCCAGTTAAACCAACCAGCCAAGCAGTCAAAACCCAACCAGGCCAACAGGGCCAAGCCAAAGCCAAAGCAAGTAACCTGGCCTGCTGTGGTGTAGTGTGGAATGGAATGGAGTACTGTGGTGTGGCGTGGTGTTGCTGCTGATGTCGTTGATAAGTGTTGGCCCCAAACGCAGACCGTTCGTTGCACAGTGGTGTAAGAGAATTCGGAAAGTCAGGGGGCTACGCATACCAGACTTTATAATTTAGGAGCTTAACTTACATTGGGGTTTCAATAAACAAGTTGTCATTATGCAACTTGTATATTCATTTTAAGTTCTAATTGTCTCTGAAAAATGAATAATTTATCGATTTAAAATACTTTTATTTATAAAGATGGAATCTTTGTTTTACCCAGTGAAATTAAAAAGGATAGTATACTCCTTTTGTTAGTATTTCCTTTAATTACACCACCACAGTTTTGACAAGACACCTAATATTCAAAAGTGTATAGGTTCTTAGGGTGATGAGGAAATAAGTAGAGCACTACTGATACTGAAAAGCAATCCATTGATATCTCGGCTTTTACGCTGGGTAAACAATTATTCATAGGTAAACATTCATTGGCATACATATTTCGCTGGTAGTCAAACAAAAGGCTGTAGAAATATTGTACATACTCGTATTCCACCCCCTGGCGATCATGAATATTTCATTTGTGTGCCTGTGCCAAGGGGATTAACGAATTGCTGTGACCACGGTGCAACCCCAGGACAGGACCAGGTCCTCCACTCCCAGGCGTTTGTGCCCCTCCTCCGTTTTCGCCTCCTCCGGGATCGTTGTGTGGAAACCTTCTCCTCGTCCCGCTTGCCGTTGTCGTCAGTCATTTAGGCGGCGTGTCGTGCCTTATTGAGTGTAAATCTGTCGACAATGCGCACATACACCTCTACATAGGTATATGTATATATATCTGTTTTTTTTTTTTATTTGCCTGCCTGTGCAGATCCGATGTGAGTCGGGCAGCCGTCGTCGTCGCTCCCGTAGCTGTCGCTGCATTTAATTAATTGATTTTAATTGCCATAATTTGTGTGCCGCTGCCACACAACCGCAACACCGCCGGCATTCCTGATGAGAGACCAAGGCAGGCAACGCACTGCGTCCGTCCTTCCGTCTGTCTGTTTGCCTGTCATTGTGCATTGGCAATGATATTGATTCATAAGCAAATTTAATGATAATTCCTCGTGGTGGGGCATGGGTTTAAGTATATGGGATGGTTTGGGACCGGAGGAGGCTTACTTAACCGCCTCGTTACAGTTATTCGCGGACTTACTTGAGCGGAAAATCTGTTTACAGCTGCACGCACACTCGAGAGGCAGTGCCAGACAAGGCAAAGAAACAAAAAACCAGCCAGTGATGGCTGCAAAATATTGAGTAAAAACCAGACAGAAGAGTAATGTTCGGAAACGATCAAGGAAATACCCTACTGTACGGTCTGAACATTTTATTAGCTCTATACGAAGCTGTACACTTTAATGTTTAAGTGTGGTTAAATATCTAGTAATCTGAAACTACAAAGTGTTATATAAAACCGTTTATGAGGGGTGTGGGTTTTCTCCTTTTCAACTATACATAATAGACTTAAAAGTTTTAGTTGAACTAGGAGCCTTAAGATCCCAAACATTTGATCAGATATTTAAAACCTTTGGGGAAAGGGTATAATAAATAAACGAGCAGAGCAAGACGAAGCACAGCAAAAGCATACCGAAAGCAAAACCATTCGTCTGTCAGTCCCACAGTTCCACCGTCCTATCCCCCAATCCTCCGATTCCCTCGGGCTCTCAACGTGGCGGGCGCATTAACATATGCAGGCGATTAAGTGGCAGAGAGACTCAATCGTCCGACAGCGTAAACCCCTAATTTCCCGGCCCCGTCAGCCGTGTTCCACGCCCATTCCCTCCTCTCATCGCCACTCCATCGTTCGCACATTACACGGCATTATTTTTATGGATTATTTATTTATGCATGTTGATATGAACTTCATCGCTTTATTGAAAATGCTTTTCTCCCCCTTCTCGACTCTGCACCCCGCCCCTGTTGTCGTGCGTTCTCTCTCTGTTTGAATCCTTTTTTTTAACGAATTTTCTCTGTGTGCTTGGATCTATTTGCAGTTGAATTTTCATAT
Source organism: Drosophila oshimai (assembly GCA_018150695.1). NCBI lineage: Eukaryota > Metazoa > Arthropoda > Insecta > Diptera > Drosophilidae > Drosophila > Drosophila oshimai. Next base: position 66,786 of record JAECWM010000115.1, on the reverse strand, counting down.
CGTAGAGGGCATAAAAAGGCTTAACACTGGACCGGAAGCGTGTTTTTAAAGGGTGATGGCGGCCTCCACTCAAGGAGAAATTCGAGTGGGTCCCGGCCACCAGGTAAACGATGTCTATGTACGTACATAACTCTCACAAATCAGAAATTCAGCTCACGGTAACAAAAAAAACAAAGAACTACAAAATTTAACAATTATGCAAAGCGAAAATTAAGACCTTATTTCTTTTGTTTATTGCAAAAGTTGTAATTTATGATCCTTTGTTCTTCCTCTTTGGATGTCTTCAACAAAATCTTTCACAAATTATTTTTGTGTGTAGCCTTTGAAGGAACGGGAAATAACTTATCAAACAAATGGTCCTGTTTCCGTTGTCGATTCTAATTAAGTTTTGCGAACGTGCAAATTATAAGTTAAACTTTTTCCTGGTCACTGGCGTAAAATGAAATTTGTACTAATTTTAAAATAAGGAAATTATACAGTTTTCAGAAAATTTGTTTAACTACTTGGATTCCGCAAACTTGAAATAAAATCACAAAAAAAAAAGAGCCACTTAAGTAATAAAGTTCGACATTTTATGTGTTCATCAGTGAATTATGATACTTGTAAAGTACCAGATCTCTTGAGCAAGTATTTCTTTCCTGATTATTACTTGGGTCACATTCATTACCCATGTTCTTTACTTCTGCATCATATTATATGCAACCTGAACTCAAACCTGTATTCTATTTCAATAGATTCGACCGTTCTCTTCGATAAGGCTACAGCAATGTGCATTTTCAAGTATTTCGGTTACTCTTAGCATAACCTTTCCAAACATCCATGTATATAACGCCTAATCCTTGTACATAATTTGTAGTTCTAGCGTTTATGCAATTGGCTCTTACTAGTTCGAGTCCTCGACGAGTAGAAGTTGCCCCAGATCCAAAACCAGATCCAGATCCCAACTATTTCCTTGTTCCTTCCCAAAATCCGTTCGAGGAAATCCGTAGCACACATTATACATTATTCATCCATAATCATGCATTAGTCCTAAGTTTGTGTATCATCTCGTGTGTGCGGGTAATCCCCCCGGATTGTCCGCACTAGCTGTCTTGCCTGTGGTGTGTAGTGTGCGTGGTGTGGTTGTGTGACTAACCCATCAATCGTTCTCCTGGAGTTTTTGAACTAATCCCGAAACTTTTCGTTTGTCTCCTATGACGACTGAAGGCAAAACTGCCCGATTATAATCCAATCTCAAGCTTCCCCATCGACAAGGAAACCGATGAACGTGAACTAGAGGAATCAAGATGGAGTCCAGGCGTTGTGGCCGATGGCGACTTGTTAATGTTCTTGCGTGCGGCTCGCTCCATGGCTGCATTTCAAGGAATGTGTGATGGCGGACTAGAAGACGGTTGTTTGGCTGCCAGTCGCGACGACACCACAATAAACGCACTTGACGTGGTGAGTTATGCGAGGTGATATATTTGTTCTATGCCCATCTGATCTTCAACTCTTTAACAGCTCCACGATTCTGGCTACGATCCAGGCAAAGCTCTACAAGCGCTAGTAAAGTGCCCCGTTTCAAAGGGCATCGATAAGAAGTGGACTGAGGACGAAACCAAGAAGTTCATCAAGGGTCTGAGACAGTTCGGCAAGAACTTTTTCCGCATTCACAAGGACCTGCTGCCGCACAAGGACACCCCGGAGCTGGTCGAGTTCTACTACCTGTGGAAGAAGACGCCCGGGGCGAACAACAACAGGCCGCACAGGCGGCGACGACAGAGCGCCCTGCGCCGCAACCGTGTCACGCGGGCGAATAACAACAACAGCAGCAGCAACACACCTCCCAAAAAGGAGGACACCCCAGAACCACAAACTGCGACGACGGCGACGGCGGCGGCGACCGCGGCGTCCGAGACGGCGAGTCGATCCTCGCCCGCTGTCTCCAAGGAGGAGAACAGCTCGCTCACCGAGGACGACGCCAGCGAGTGCGACAGTGATTCGAGTCTGACCCACAAAAGGGATGAATCACCCTCAAGGATGAGGACGCGAAACAAGCAACAGAACAACAACAGCAGCAATACCAGCAGCAGCAACACCGGCAACGGTGGGGGTAATAACGTTACCAGCATTAGCAGCGGTTCAACCGCTGGCGGAAACACCTCCTCCAAAGATCAGTCCTCAGCCAACGCCGTGGCTAATGGCAAGCGGCCAAAGAGGGGCTCCGAAACACCGGATGTTGCCGGCGGAGGAGCCTCGGTCGATAGTCCCAAGACCCCAACGAAAGCCGTGGCCGAAAGTTCGGCCAACAAGCGCAAGGGCGGCAAGCAGGACACACCAAACAAGAAGAAACGCACGGAGCAGGAGGCCAGCGAACCAGCGAGTAATCAGGAGGAGAATGTCGTGAAGGAGAAGCGCAAGCGGCCGGACTCTCCGGTGGAGAGCATGAACTCTGACAGCAGACCCGATTCCGTTCTGGACGATGGGGAGTCCAACACCACGGACACCACCACCGCCGAGCAGCAGTCTACAAAGGACAGCAAGGAGGCGGTCAGCTGCAAGGAGGAGCGCGAGATGATCACCAACGATCTGGAGGCCAAGGCCGAGGAGAAGGCCATCAAGGCGGAAGCCTTGGCTTTGGAGGACAGCAAGGACGGCAGCGTGATCAAGAACATGGACGAAGAGACGAACATCCAGGCTCCAAGCAGCATCCAGGACACAAGTTCAGTGGATGGACCGAATCCTAATCCTGTGGCACCGCCCATTACCATGAAGGTGCCCACAATTGCCACTGTGGAGGCCCTGAATGCCTCCGTGGAGCGCAAGGAGGCCATCGAGAAGATGGAGTCGTGCGACAGCGACCCGGAGATGCTCAAGAAGCTGGCCACCATCAAACAGGAAGCTTCTCCGCAGCAACAGCAGCAGCAGCACTTGCAGCAGCAGCAATCGCAACAACAGATGCAGCAGCAGCTCGCTCCACCGCCAGCGTGTCCACCCTCAGAGGCGGTTTACATTAAGAAGGAGCCCATGGAGGACTCTATGGACGCTACCTGCAATCAGAACAGCAACGAGCCCCAGGACTTAAAGGTGAAGATCGAGATCAAGAACGAGGATGCACTTAAGCACAGTGTGGGTGGCTTGCCACCTTCTGGCCCCGGAGCACCACCCTCAGCTCTGCATCCGCTGTCTGGAGCACCAGTGGAAAGTCAGCCGGAACCGCTGCACATGCAGCACATGGCGCAACCACAACCGCCTCCTGGCTACCTTATTGATGGCCAGCTTAAGTACGGTCCTCCTGGAGGAGGGGTGCCTCCACAGCCACCACAACTGCATAGCGATGCAGCAGGCAGCGGTCCGCCACCTGGGGCACCGACCACCCCGCAGAAGTATCCGCCCGAGCTGGAGATGAAGTTCGCTCCCCAGGATCTCAAGTATCCGCCACCGCCGCCTCTGGATGCGTTAAAGTACAGCCAGGAGATGCAGGCTGCGGCAGTTGCAGCGGCTGCTGCTGGCAAGTACGACATGAAGTACATGATGGAGCAGCAGGGCAAATACCCTGTGGAGCTGTCATCTGCGCATCAACCAGGCAAGCCTGGTTATCAGGATTCACTTAAAATACCCGATGTGAAGCCTGGATTCGGCCACCTGCCTCATCAAGTGGATGTCGGTCATAAATACGGACCGCCACCCACGTCGCAGGAGTCCCAGCAGCAGCCTCAGCCTTCTGCGCATCAGGTGCCACCGGGAGCCACACCGCCACCAGGCATCGCCATGCCCAAACCACACTACCAGCACGATGTGCAGACGCCGCCGCTCGGAAGACCCTTCGAGCCCTCCGGCCTGATGCTCAAGTACGGCGACCCACTGGCGGGGAAATATGGTCCGCCGCAGGATCTCAAGTACCCGATGCCCCCAGTCTCCCAGGCGGGACCCGTGGACGTCAAGTCGTATGGTGGCGAGAACCTGATCAAATCCTCGCCATATGGACCTGGACCATCAGAGAGTCCCATTGACGCTTCGGCACGCTCCACGCCAGGTCAGGATAGCCAAGGCAGCAACAGCAACTCGCAGCCGCCGTTAATGCCCCCGCAACCGCAGCAGTTCCAGTCGCCTCATCCCTCGCCGCACATGCCTTCGCCAGCCGGAGGGATGCATCCGCAAAATCTCATCCACGGTGCGCCCCCAGGTGGGCCCCAGCCGCCTCCGCCGCCAACGTCGCTGCACCAGCCCACGCCAACGGCTCCGGGTCCGCCCAGTCTGCAGCATGGCCTGCATCCGGGTCATCCTGGACACCCGCAGCTCTCTGTGGCCTCGTCGATGCCTCCGAGTTCGATAGGAATACCTCCCACGCTCTCGACCATGGCTCCCTCGCACATGCACCCGCACCTCCACCCACATGCGCATCTGCAGGGACTCCATCGGCCGCACGACTTGCCGCCCAGCATGCATCCACATGCTCCCATGCCGCTTTCACTGCAGGGACATCCGCAACATCACGGACTGCAGCAATCGCACGCTCCCCAGCAGCAGCAGCAACAACAGCAGCCACCCGGCGGTCAGGCTCAAACGGTGCGAACTCCATCACCTGCCCAGCAGCCACCGAGATCTTTGCACGATCCCCAGTCATCAAGGGAGCCACCCAACTCGCAGCCCTCCACTACGATGGCGGGTTCGAGTGGTCCACCGCCGCAGCAATCACCCCACGCGCATCGCACATCGCCGTTGCCGGGTCTTTCGAGCAGTGGAGCACCACCACCCGGACTCATCGGGCATCCAATGGCCATACACCCGCACTTGGCTCATTTACCACCCGGTCATCCGGCCCACGCAGCGCTGGCTGGTCACCCTGGACACCACTTACTGTCGCACTCGATAGCAGGACTCGGACCTGGTGGTGGACCCATCGCTTTGCTGGCCGGGCCCGGCGGACTGGGAGGCATTCCCGAGTCCGCTTTGAGTCGCCGCACCCCGCCCTCTCACCTGCCACACTCACATGCCTCCGCGGTGCCGCACTCAGTGGCCAGCATGACATCGACTAGTATGTCACTGACCACTAGCACGGTGCCTTCGTCCGCTTTTAGTCGCGCCAGTCCCAGCGTGCAGATCTCGAGTGGAGGTGGTGGAGGACCTTCGGGACCTGGAGGGCTGCAAAACTCCTCGGCAGCGGCGGCGGCTGCTGCAGCAGCAGCGGCCCATCGAGCGGCATCGCCTGCAAGCAGCGTGAGCAGCCTGAGTCGCCAGAGTCCGCTGCATCCGGTGCCGCAGTCCCCGCTCAGCCATCATCCCTCGTCCTCCGCGCTCTCAGCCGCTGCAGCTGCTGTGGCGGAACGAGATCGTCATGCGCTGATGCGACAGCAATCGCCACACATGACACCGCCACCAGTGTCTAATGCCTCGCTGATGGCCAGTCCTCTCAGCAAGATGTACGCACCGCAGCCGGGTCAAAGGGGTCTGGGAACCTCCCCGCCGCCTCACTTGAGGCCAGGAGCCTCTCCCCCGGTCATTCGGCACCCACAGATGCCCCTTCCACTACCATTGATTGCACCTGGTGGAGGAATGCCGCAGATTGGAGTGCACCCGGGTCAGTCACCGTACCCACACCCGCTGCTGCATCCCTCGGTCTTCTACTCGCCGCACCACCATCCCTTCAACTCTCCGTATGGCTATGCGCCCTATGGTCCTGGTTTCCCGGCCTACATGAAGCCCCCGCCCCAGCCGGGACAACTGGATCCAGCTGCCGTAATGGCCGCCCACCATGCTGGATTGCAGGGTCCACCACCCCAGCAGATGCGGCAGGATGAGCAGAACGCTGCAGCGGCGCATGCAGCAGCAGCAGCTGAGAAGCAGCACCAAGCAGCTGCTGCAGCAGCAGCGCAACAGCACAAGGCACCGCAGCAACAGCAGCAGCCCGGCGGAATGCAGCCCAACAAGCCGCCGACGCCAAAGACGCCCCAGGGTCCCAGCGGTGGTATGCCACCAAGTATGAGTGGACCGGGAACCCCAACTGGACTTCCGCCAGGTGCGTATCCTGGCAGCCATATGCCGGGATATCCGCAAGGACCGCCTCATGGATCACCCTTCGCACCGCAGGATGGTCAGCCGCACGGGCTAAAGCCCACTTCGCACATGGACGCCCTGCGAGCCCATGCACACTCTGCTAACTCGGCGGGAATGGGCGGAGGCCATCATCCCACGGAGCCACGTAAGAAGAGCACTCTGGGGTTGAACACAAATAGAATCATCTAAATAAATCGCTTTTTTTTTTACAGTGCCCATTGATATTGAGCCGGATCCGGAGCCAGAGATACCCAGTCCCACGCACAACATACCTAGGGGGCCCAGTCCCGAAGCGAAACCTGACGACACTGAATGCCATCGCTCTCAGTCTGCCATGTAAGTGTTATACCAAATCTCCTGAAATCACTAATTAAAACAGGAAGTGAACCGCTGAGCAAGTGAACACTTGAGCTGTCCACACCAAACTGATTGTAATTTTATGTTGTTTCCCAATAAACATTATTATCTGAACCACCCACAGATTTGTGCGCCACATCGATCGCGGGGATTACAATTCGTGCACGAGGACGGATTTGATCTTCAAACCGGTGGCCGACTCCAAGTTGGCCCGCAAGCGCGAAGAGCGTGACCGCAAGCTGGCCGAGAAAGAGCGTGAGCGGCGTCAGGTGAGTGCAGATAACGCTTCCAAATATACTCAGTCTAATGCGATTGCCGGTCCTTTACAGCAGCAGCAACAACAACAACAGCAGCAGCAACAACAGCAACAAGCAGCTGCTCAGCAGGCGGCGCAACAGGCCAAGATGAAGGCGGAGCTGAAGCCTCCGTATGCGGATACTCCAGCCCTGCGTCAACTGTCCGAGTACGCTCGTCCCCACGTCGCCTTCAGGTAAGTTCCGGGGAATGGAGAAGACATCTCCCCGCGAATCTTTCGGTCCGGTGTTAGGAGTCTGTTTAATTGTCTTCTGTCGTTTGGCTCTTCTTGTATAAAACTCCATTTGGGAGTTCGTTAAGTCGCGTTTGCTGATTGTAATTATTTCCATTCAATTCAATTTCAGTCCTGTTGAGCAGATGGTGCCATATCATCATCCAATGGGCCCCATGTACAGAGAGAGGTACAGTACCAAAGCCTGCATTGCCCCATATTAATGCGAAAACTATGTCACATATCCAAACACTCATCCAATAACCCGCTCACGCTTTATAAATTCCAAACACACCTCACAAAAATTCGATTCTTTCAACTTCCTCGATTCCCATACCATAAAGTGCATTTCGGAATCCTTATCAAACAAAAAACTGAAATAAAGTTAAAAATAAAAATTTCGAGTATTATTAATATTTTCGAACATCATCATCAAATCGAATTTTATCGCTAAAAAATTCTGTATTCTGTAACTTAATCAAAAGGATTCTAAAAGGCAATAACACGTTCACCCATTTAACCCCAACCATTCTGAAACGCACCGACATTTTCCCCGCCTAATCCACGCCAGCTTTTTAAAAATTTGGTATATATATATTGTTTATGCGCACGTTAAAAATAATGCTTCAGCTATTATCATTTGCAATTTTGCCCTTTCCAAGCCATGATTCCCTACACAAAAACACAAAGATATTCCCGGTATCTGGATAACATTTATACTAAATTTTAAATTCTTGCAGGGAACTGGAGGAGATCAAGAACGCACAAGCTGCTGCGGCCAGCCAATCCCGACTTGATCCGCACTGGATGGAGTACTATCGACGGTGGGTTGAAGCGGATTAGATAATTTTATCTGAAATTAATCCTGTAGATGTATTTCTCATTATCCGAACAGCGGCATCCACCCCTCGCAGTTCCCCCTGTATGCGAATCCGGCGATATCGCAAATGGAGAGGGAGCGTCTGGGAATTCCACCGCCGCACCATGTGGGGTTGGACCCGGGCGAGCACATGGTGCGTATGGTAGGCTACACTTCTTTTTTACTCCACTCGACTCATATTCACAAAATCAATCGTATTTGGAACGTCAAGCGATCGAACCGCAAAACCGAACCAATCACTTTGTCCACTTGTCAGCTCACCTGTTAACCAGTCCAGTCCCTACATAAACCCAAGCACGTCTCCTGTCATGCTCTTCATGTTCTGTGCTAACCATTATTTGCCATGCCATGCTTTTGCCCAAATCGATGGGGCACCTAACCAAATCAAAAACAAATCGAATTGACATCTGTCGACATCTAACCCGCATTACGCATCGTTACATAAACTCTGTTATCTTCTATTGGCGCACACGCCCACGCAGCACTGGCTCTTTTGAAACTTTCTACGATATTCGATAATTTTCAGATACGATTGACGAGAGAATATCATGCACACTCTCATACTCATTTACATTTGCCTTTGCATCCACAGCCGCAACCACCGGAGGCCGGTTTCCAACTGCCACGTGAGTTTGTATAGCCCTTGAGGTTTTCGGCCCGTTTTTGACCCCTCAGGACATAAAAATATAACTGATCCCACTTTTCCGTTCACATTTCAGCGAATGTTGGTCAGTATCCGCGGCCAAATATGCTTATACCTAGGGAGCCGCACTCGGACGTCTTGCTGCGCATGTCCTATGCCGACCAACTACAGGTTTCCCAACTCCATAACCCACCTCCTAACTCATTAATTACATATATACAGTATTTACAGGCCGCCGAGTTCCAGCGACAGTCCCTGCATGATCAGTACTTTAGGTGAGTTTAGTTAGTCATTGGAAAGCAAACGATCTGGAGTGTCTTAAAAATCTATTCAACTTAAAGATGGAGTCACAGAAATGCATAAATTGTTTAATCTTAAAAAGTATATTAAACTTTGCGAATCCCCCTTAAAATACATTTCATCTGAAACATAGTGGTAGAAATTTTTAAGACACAACTCGGATAACAAAGAGCAGTTTTCAACGTCGTTATGATATCAAAAATTGTAAAAAAAAGATCTCTGATCTTATGTATCCAAAATTTAGGTTAAGCTCATCCAACCCATTTATAGGTTTCGTTTATCACCGTATTCGTGTTTTTTCTTATGTTGCATTTATGTTTATGTTTCCGTTTCCGTTTGATCATCGCCCGCTCTTTCTCATTCCCACAGACAACGGCCCAGATAAGTGGACAGACAGCAATTGTAGAGAGCAAGCAACTGAACAAAGACAATACTCGGGCCTTGGCCGTGAGGAACTGCTTTGTGTGATTTTTGTGTTCAAGCGTTTACATTTTGTTTTCCACACATTCAACCCCCACATACTCACCACAAACATCAAGATCTTCAGCAGAGACGTCGTCAGCGTATGGCCCAAGAATCAAGAAACCAGAAACCAAGCGACTCTAAGTTGCGCAACGCCTTGTCACGTTTTTATGTAAAAAGTTAGTAAGCCCCTTTTGATTTTACTCATCCTTATGCTTAAACTCATCTTATAAATGTTGAACTCGAAACTGTCCAGGACTTGTTCTAATATACACACATTTGTTGCACAGGAATCAGCTGCGTTAATTGGGAGTGGACCGTGGATCGTTCCAGCTGCACACACCACACTTCACACCAGACACTTACTGACCAAGGCATCCAGAATCAAAAAGCAAAAACCAACTACAAAAGTAAACTAAACAAAACAGGACACGATGGTCGCAATATCTTAAGTATCCTCTTCATAGTGTATAGTGTTAAATTCTTAAACCTAAGCGAGAAGGAGCATGTTAAATACGGTCTAGACTTACGAATCTGTTTAAGGCAATGGAACAAAAACAAAATCGAACTTGGCACACAAATTTTTATTGAGGTTTTCAAACTGCATATAGATATGAGTGTGCTGCACTTGCACATGAACTATGTTATAAGCTCTACAAATCAATTGATTTAGACACGATGATAACTAAGCAAAACCAAAACACAAACTCACCAGCACTTGCTGCAGGAGGCAAGGTACATAAATTAGTATAGTAAAACGATTAGAATAATAAGAAGCGTTCATATATTCGAGTGTACTGTACAAACGGCTTCGGAGATAGATTTTCTTTTTACAACACATTTTGACACGCTACAAATACGTCTAATATATTTTAAATGTACTTCCAGCCACAATTCAACTAATTAATGTACGGTTTATATGCTTACTGCTTTCGACTTTTTAGCTAAAATAAAATGGAAAAAAAATCACGCCAATGCCTAGATTTCGCTTCTTGTAGTCCCCGTTTGTGTAAGCCTAGCAAGCTTTGCCTACCCTTTAATCGCTACTCATTATTTATTATTTAGCTTTGACTAGAGTATTATAGGGGCGGGCGAAGAAAGTTTGTAAAAAGTGCATATTGAATAACGAATTAATTACATGGGTATTATGTGAATGATTTGACGCTGCTTTCAAACCCAAAAGCACAGCACAGCGATCTAAAGGTGTGTCATGCAAGCATTTGAAGCAGCTGTAATTTTGTGTGCTTAATTTATATTAGTAATTTATAAAATTTATTATACGCAAAAACAGGCATTAAATATATAAAATATTTAAAAAGGTTTATATATATTGTACATGTAAGGCCAACAAACCGCAGATGCGAAAAAAAACGTTATGGCAAGAAAGCGTAAATTGTACTAAAAGAGAAAAACAAAGGAAAAATATTTTTAAATAAAGTTTTTTATTTCACATTTTGAATATACACATTGATATAAATATATTGTAGCTATATATACTAATTATGAAAGTTTATTGTAGGAGTCTTGCAAGCATATTCAATGGCACACAAACGACAAGAAAAACAAAACAAAAAGAAACCAGATTTTGCGTAGTTAACATTTAAGATTGTAAAGTGAAGATCCATACATATTTATATATATACAAAAAAAAAACAAATGCAGCTATATTATTGCAGCTATATTACTAAATAAATTATAAAACAAAAAAAAATATCATACACAACTTGATGATAGTAACACAAAAGATAAATTATTGAAACCTGTAAAAACTAAGTAAAACAAAATAAAATTAGTTACATTAGTTACCAAATCCCAGAAAAACTTTTCTGTTTTCAGACACGGCGGCCAATACGATTTCGTATGCTTTACCCACATTTGGGAATTTCAAACTTGTTGGGCAATCGCTTGATTGAATAATAAGGACATAAAACCATAACGAAGAGAAATTTATATAAATTTCAAAAAAACAAAACAACACTTTCTTGCAAATATTCGGTATAACAGTTTATTTTTGCTAAGTCATATCGTTTTATAATATATAGTAGCTTAGGTGACCTTACAACAGACTTTTAAAAATAGTTGAATAAATTTTAATCAGTGGCTTGGTTATGCAAATAATCTATCCATAAAATCCGTTCGTTAAGGAATACGATAAACAATAAATACAATAATAAATTAATACAACTAGGGATCAAGTAGGTCTAGACAAGGCGGGCAGATGAGCAGGTAGCCCCCGAAGAGGCACTCTGTGGTTCCGCTTCGCTTCCATTGCCAATCCCCACCAGACTAACTGCTCCTCCGGTGGCGCTGGCCAGCACTCGCTTGTAGTTGCTGCTGCACTGAGAATCCGCCACCGATCGTCCGTCGCCCTCATCGCGACGACATAGATCAACGGCATAGGGTGCTCCCGACGTGGCTGTGTGGATCTCCAGTCGTCGCTCTAAAATGTCCGCCGTGGTCAGCTCGCTGGCCTGCACCAAACTGCTTGCAGGGACATTGCTCAACCAGGGTTTTAGAATGCTCTTCTTCTGAATGGTGGCTGCCTTGCAGCGGCAGATTACGTCAGCGGGTTCACCGCAAATGGGACAGGTGGCTTCTACTGAGGGTGCGGTTGATCCCTCCACTTCATTGCTGCCACCACCCACCACCGTGGGCATAGTGGCTCCGGATGAGCTACCGCTTAGTTCCAGATCATTGACAGCGTCCACCAGAGTTTTGAGGCCAGCACCCGTTTGTGGGCAGCCCTCAGACATACTGACCACCTCCTGCTCCTCGTAGTTGGTACTCAAAAGGAGCTTGGACAGCGGTGGAGCCAAGCCCAATCCAAGATTACGCTCGTGGTACAGCTCCGAGAGACTGGGTGTCAGTTCCCGGTTTATGTGACGCATCATGCTGTCCTGCAGGCACTTGGTGTTCGATTTGATCGCCGGTGGAGCCTCCTCTTGCTTTGGTTCGCTTAAAAGATCGGAGTCCGATTGCGAGAAGTACAAGCTGGACGGATTAAAGACCACATTTGAGACCTCCTCTTCTTCGGGTAGGGCTAAAGGTTTCCGGTTTCCTGATCCTCCCCCCATGGTATTATTTCCAGGTGCACTTAGTTCCGTTCTTACACTGAGTCTGTCCATGAAAAGAGCGTGCTCCTTGTTAACCCGCGCTGCTAGCGAGCTCTGGGCACTTCCCAACTTGATCTTAGGTTTGCTGCGACCTCCAGCGCCCACTCCTAAATTATTGAAGGTTGGTGGACGTGGAGGGGGCAGTGGTGGCTGCTGTGGTGGCATCGCTGAACTGACTCCTCGTCTGAGGACAGTTGCGTGACCGGATCCCTCCCAATCTGTGGTACTGCTGGCCGAGCTGGAGCTGTCCGGCCGTCTGTTCAAGGTCGTCGCTGCAGGAGGAGCTGTAGCTGCTGAGCTGGTCTGCGAGTATAGACTCCGGATGCGCGTCTGATGAGCCAGGGCCAGTGACAAACTAGGATCAGTTACGGGTGGACTCGGGGTAAAGGCGGCATCGCTTTCGCCGCCTCCTCCAGGTCGAGACACTCGCACTGGAGCTCGCATGCTGGCATAGCCAAGTCGCGGATTGGACAGGCCAAAGCCCGGTTGAGTGGCATATCCATCGGACAATGAGTGCTCGCTATCGGTAGTGTTGGCTAGACTAGAGTCTAGGCCGCCTCCTCCAGCTCCTCCTCCACCAATGGCTTCAGTTCGACCCCCGTCCGGTTCTCCACGACGTCGCACATACGAGATGAAGGCGCTACGCGGATGCAGTGGCAGTGGGGCCTTTGCAGCTCCGTTCACGGAGGGAGTGCTGCTTGCCGCGGGTGGGATTGGTGGAGCATCCATTTCTGTTTCGGCTAGAGACTCGCAGCTGCTGCTGTGATCTGAGTCCGGGTCCATTCCCAGGTTCTTTGGAGCCTCGCGGGTGTCTGAAGTAAATAATGAACAACATTATAAGTTTGATTTTAAATAACATTTGAGGTTGAACACCCCTCTAAATAAATTAAAAAGTAAATATTTTTTAAGACATGAAGGTTAAGTAAACTTAATTCCCATTACATTGTGTTTTAAAACAGTGTTATCATTCCTTTTCCTTTATTACTTACCAAACAAAGCGAGGAGTGCCTGCAGCACAAACTGGCAGTGACGTCGATTGGCCTGCTTTCCTGTTCGCAGGATGACCTGGTCCGCACCCACCTCCGTCAGATCGAAGCCAACGGAAGCGAGAAGCTCATGGCAGCCGGCCACCCGCCAGAGATGCACACTTAGCGGCATCTCTATGAAGCAGGACTCTGCAATCACATCTGTTTTGATGGAGCTTGTGCTGGTGACGGCATTGGAGCCCGGAAACTGGGCCAGGATATTGCGCACCACAGCAATGACATCGTCTGCATGCTCGGCACTGTTCACATGAACCAACTTGGCCAAGGCCTGGAGCGTGGCCGGAGTCAGAGCGAGCAAGGCCTGGAGACTAGCCGAGCACTGTGACAGTCGCTCCTCGGGATCCGCTTGGGGGAAGAATACGCTAGACGGGATACCATTAGCGGCCGGTTCAAAGCGAAAGCCCACAGCCATCAGCAGATCCTTCCAGCCGGCAACAGGACCCGCCTTATTTTCGATGCTCTGCTGTGTAGTGTACATAGCGTTCTTCTGGCCTCGATGAATCCGTTGCAGACTCTTTTCCACCAGATGCAGGCAGACGCGCAGTGCATCCCGACACCGCTCTGGAGTCCTTAGGAGTTCGCAGAGAGCGTGACCAAGAGCAACCTTGTTGGACAACCTGACATTGCTGCCCACGAGAAGGAAACCTGCCCAATTGGCCGGATGAGCAAAGTGCTTTGTGTGCTGGACTGTCTGCATGGCTTCCGCTAAAGCGCTGCAAGAGATAATTAGGTTATTTATATTAATAATCCAAGAAAATCCATAGGTGTCACTCATTATATAAAACTTACCGAGCAGCTCGAGCACCCTGCAACAAAGCGGAGTAGAAGGCGCGCAGCAGGATCTTTGCCGCCGTTTCCGGAACGGGCCAAAGCGAGATAAGTACTGCTCCAGCTCCAGCCAGAAGCCAACCGCCCGCCAGTTGGGCAACTCCAGCTCCAGTAATGGGTTCCACAGAGTGATAAGAGCTTAGAACTACCAAGCGGGCACTGAGACGCAACTGACGCAGCTCAGCGGCAGCCAGAGTGAAGTCCGCCAGCTGGGGCTCATGTGGCTCCTTCTGCTGCTGCTGCTCGGCAGTCACCACATCTCCAGGACTGAGAACGACCGCTCCCAGCTGCCAACTAAGATTGGCTGCAAAGTGGACGCACTCGGCGGAGGGCAACTCTGCTAGCACTGACTCCTTGGTGGCGTTGGAACCGGCCAGGGCATTGGCCTGCAGCATGTCTGCCACCATGGCAGCTTCCTGCAGAGCTGCAGGAGATTCTGCCCCAGCCCAACCCCATCTTTCGGCCAGGGTGGAGGGTATACGTGGTCCTCCCACCACTAAAGCTTTCGGTGGACGAGCTCGATCTCTTCTGGTCTTAGGGCGACTTCTCAGCGATTGCAACGAAGGAGCAGTCAGGATAGCACAACGCTCGGACAGGTACTCCCCGTCCTCGCGAGCTGCCCTCAAAATGGCAAAGGGCACCAGGTACAGCGAACTGTCCAGCACCAGGATTAGTTCCCTTCTCCCCTGACGGCTTACATTTACTAATCCAGCGGGTAGGAGATCATCAAATGGAGCCAATAGAAGATTGTACAGCGTGTGGAGGCAAGAGGGTCCTCGCCAGGCGGGCAAGGCTGGAGCTCTGCGGGAGCTGCGGCTGCCCACGGATCGCGTTGAGCCCTGGAGACTGGCCACGGATCCACCAACCGATCCAAGTGAGAATAGTGAGCTGAGTGAGTAGTTCGAAGAGTTGAGCAGTTGATTCCGGCTCACCATGCGCAGAAAACCTCCCCCACCAGCTCCACCTGCACCTGGCAGATCCTCCAGCAGCTGTTCTGTGCTGGCCCTCCATCCACTGCCATCACCTTCATGCAGCAGGCTCTGGGAGTTCACACCCAGATTATCCCGCACTATGTTCACGTATCGCTCTAGAAGGCCGTTGGACTGCAGTTGATCTTCACCCTGATCCTGCTCCAGTTCCCTCTCTATTTCCAGCTCCTCCTCTTCCTCGCTGAGGGACAACGGAAGCTGCAAGCTGTGGGCATCGATGCGGGCAGAATGGAAGCGAACGATTCCCGAATGGGGTTGCAGTAACCAGGCGAAGAGCTGTTCACCTGCCAAACTGTAGTAGAGCACGGGCATTCGACCCCGGTTGACCGTCTCCTGGATGGCCTCGCTGTTGGCCAGAGGAACCTTACTGCTCTCCCCGATGACGTTATCAGCTCCACCACGAGCTTTGCACCTCTCAGCGGCCACCAGTGCATCCTCGTTGCGATTCAGAGCCACCAAGAGGAGCTGGAGCAGGTGGTAGCAGCTGGTCTGCAGGTCGTAGAGGGCCAGACGGGTTTCCGGACTGCGCTGCTCATGGCGCACTGACTCTAGCAATTGGGCGGCGGTCTCCAGTTGGAGGTGGGCTCCTTCGGCATCGCCAGAGGAGCGAAGGGCTAGACCTGCAAGAAATTTCAAAAGTAAAGGTTATAAAAAACTCACATGTAAAGCTCCCGATAGAATTGTATAGTAAGTTATATCAATACAAAGCCCTTATTAAGTATTATTTTATCTATTTTTATCTATAATTGTTAATTGGTTTCATTTTATGATATTTGCAATTGTTTTTGTTTGTTTGTTGCATAAATAATAATACGGATTTACTAATTAGAAAAGGTACTCACCTAGTTGATGTCTAATCTTGGCCTCCTCCTCTGACTTTCCCATAGACTGCGCACTCGCCAGTCCTTGCCTTAAATACTCCACCGCCTGGCTGTGCTGCTCCAGCTGATGGTGAACCCGTCCAAGTGCCAAACATGCCATCGCCTTGGCCAAACGATCAGAGCTCAACTCTAATTGCCTCTCGTAACACTTTAGGGCTTCTGATTGCTGTCCCAGGGATTCGTGCACCGATCCCAGATTGCTCAGAGCTCTGGCCTGCAGGGCAGGAGCTGAGAGCTCCGTGCAGATCTGTAGATCTTGCTGGTGCAGAGCCAGTGCCTCCGAATGCTGACCCATTCGTTGCTGCACCTGTCCCAGGGCACACATGGCATCCGACTCCAAAGCGCGATCCTGCAGGCCCTGCGCCAGTTCCCGCTGATGTTCCAGGCAGTTCACCGCCTGGGAATGATTCCCCAGAGCGGCATGAACATGACCCAGGTCGCCATAAGCCAAAGCCTTAATCTCCGCGCTGTGAAGTTCATGAGCAACCACCAGTCGCTTCTCGAGGCAAACCAAGGCGGCTGGGAGTTGTCCTAATGCTCTTCTGGCTTGGCCCAACCCTCGATAGGCTCGCTCCTGATCCCGATAGCTGGTGAGACCCAAGGCAAGCTGAAGTTGCCGGTCGTGGCACTTTATTGCCTCCTCGTAATCCCCCAGCGCAGCATAGCAATCTCCTAGATGTCCGAGAGCTCTAGCCCGATCCGCTTGCGTGGAAGGCAGCGACACACGTTCGAGGGTGCCCAACTGGGCTTCTAAACAGCCAATGGCCGCCTCGTAGTGGGCCATATTTAGCCGCGCAATCCCGAGATTTCCATGCGCCTGAGCCTCCACTGCAGCATCCCGTTGCTCCTGCGCCCGCTCCAGTTGCTCCTGGTAGCACTTCACCGCGTTTGTCCAGCTGCAGAGCGACATGTGAACGGCTCCCAGGTGTCCGTGGGCCCGACACTCGCCGGATAGATCGCCCAGCTCCTGGCGCAGCGTCAACTCCTGGGTGTGATGACCCAACGCCTTGTCCCAGCGTCGCATCAATCGGTGCGCCAATCCCAGGGCCCCACAAGCTGCTGCCTCCATTGACCGATCTCCAGCAGCTCGGGCTAAGGCCAGTTGACGTTGATAGAGTTTGATGGCCTCCTAGTAAGGTTAAAAATTTAATTAATAAAGGGTGTATAAAAGAGCGATTAACCTCTTAGCACATACCTCGTGAGATCCAGTCCGTATGAGAATGTCTCCAATGTTTCCCAGGGCCCTAAACTTGGCTGGCAGCTGGTTGGTGGCATGAGCCACTGCTAGGAAGAGCTGCTGGCACTCCAAGGCAGCTGCTGTGTGTCCCAGCGCCAGATGAGCCAGCCCCAGGTTGCAGTAGGCCCTCCCCATGTTCGGCCGATGCTGGGCATCCTTGGCCAAGGCCAGATCCTGGTCGTAGTACCTCACCGCTGCTCGGTAGTTTCCCAGGCAGAAGTGGGCATAGCCAAGTAGATGACAAGCCTTGCCCTCGGCGGCCACGTCACCCAGCTCCTGGGCGAGCATCAGGTAGCTCTCGTAGTGCGGCACCGCCTCCTCGTACTCCTGCCGCCCACTGAGGCAGTTTCCCAAGTTTAACAAAGCGCAAGCTTCGCCAGCGGTGTCTTTCAGGGATCGAGCAGTGGCCAGATGGGCTCTGTAGTGCGTCAAGGCGGCGTCATGGGCACCCAAGGCCTGGTAAGCCACCGCTAGATTCCCATGAGTGGCGGCCTCCGCACTGCGATCGTGCACAGCCTGGTTGATGGCCAGCTCTTGTTTGTGGTACTTTACTGCCGCTTCATAGGACCCAGCCATGTGGGCCATCCTGGCCATATTTCCATAAGCCCTTCCCATTCCAGTTCGATCTCCTAGGGACCTAGCAATCCCCAGATGAGCCTGATGCAGCTTCAAAGCGGCGTCGTGGGAGCCCAGCATCTGGTAGACTATTCCCAGATTGGAGCAGGCTCTTCCTTCGCCCAGTTTATCCCTTGCCGCCAGCGCCATGGCCAGCTGACGTTCGTGGAATCTTTTAGATGCACTCGCATCGCCTGCACACCTGGCCGCATGACCGAGTCCCGCATAAGCAGCCGCCTCCATGGAGCGATCCCCTAAAGCCTGGGCTATACGCAGGACCTGCTCGTGACAAGCTGCCGCCTGGGTGAACTGACGTCGCTGGTGGTGGGCAGATCCGAGATTTGAGTACGCCCTGGCCTCCTCCACCTGGTCGTGCAGCTTGCGAGCCAGTCTAAGGTGCTGCGAATGACAATCCAAGGCTGCTTCGCATTCTCCTAGTGCAAGATAGACTGCTCCCACGTTGCCAATCTCTCGAGCCTCCTGCAGACGATCACTTAGCTGCTTGAAGAGCTGCACACACTGCTTGTGGGAGGCCAGAGCATTGGGATAATCCCCGCTAGCCGTGTACACATGTCCCAGTGAGGTCAAAGCCGCCGCAGCCGCCTGCGTGTCCTTGCACTTCATGGCCAACACTAGTTGATAACGATGCGCTGTGAGGGCTTCCTTATGAGCTCCTTGACTGAAGTAGGCGGATCCCAGGTTTCCATGGGCCCTACATTCGCCAGCGGTGTCTCCTAAAGACTTGGCCACCGCCAGGTCCTGCTGCATGTATCCAATAGCCTGATCCAGCTGATTCAAAGCCCAGTGAGCGGAACTCAGAGCGCTGAAGACAGATCCTCGCAGCTTCAGGGAACAACTTCCAATCCTTAAGGCTGCCTCCAGAACAGACACAGCTGCGGGATACTGAGCCGCCTGGAGCAGCTCCTGACCCACCACCGAACTGACCACGAAAGGGGACTCCTGCAGCTGCATGGTGCGCAGCTGCTGCAACGTAGGTTCCAATGCTGTTCGCAGTGGACTCTTTAACGAGGCCTCCACCAGTCCACCCATCAACTGCTTATTCGCTGGTTCCTGGGCCAATCCGGAGGCAAAGGAAGCCAGAGCTTCGCCATAACGACCCAGGCACTGCAGAGCTACTCCCTGGCGAAAGTACGCCTTGGGCCATTGGGGACACAAGTCCCTTGCCTGCGTAGCATCCTGCAAAGCGGCGGCAAACTGTCCCTGTTTCAGCAGGGCCGCCGATCGATTGCTGTAGAGGATGTGGTTGCCCGGATCCAGCTGCAGGGCATCCGTGTAAAGCAGAACCGCTGTGGCAAAGTCCCCGCTCTGGCAGGCGGCGTTAGACTGACGCACCTTCTCCAAAAACAAAGCGCGGTTGGCAGCGGGCAGCTCCGGCGTGCATTCCGGCTCGTTCTGCAAAGGAAAAGAGGATTGGAAAGGGAATTAGTATAAAAAGAATAATAGAACAGTGAAGTAGATGTCCCTCACCAATATACGTTTTTCCGAATAAATCTTATGGGACATAGGACACTAACTTTCTTCTATATAGTTGTACTAACACTAACTTTCTTTTATAGTTGTAAAAAGCTAATTAAACTTAAGTCTATATTGTTCAAGTACATCCTTTCACTCCCATGTTAATGATCATTGTTTTTGATTAAAATACAAAGATTTTGTGGTTTAAAACCTTTTAAAAACAGCATTCAAAATCCACCCCACAACGATCGCAACATACATATTATTTTTTTAATTTAAATTTATTTGGGATACATATGATTGATAATTAGAACTTAATCTTTTTGAAAATTTAAATTTAAAGAAATTGATAATAAATGATAAACTTCTGATAAGTTTTTTCCCCTGTGCAGACGATCAGAGTTAGCATTGATTAGGGCCAAATTGCTGGGATGAGGAGCATTCCACAATGCGATGGCCTAAGTAGAGCAATAAACACAACTGTACAGAAGTGGAGGAGCATGCGGAGGAACGAGGAGAAACGAGAGGATTCGCAGAGGCAGTAAGAATTGAGGGAAGAGTCTGGATGATTGCACATCTGCCGCTGTTATTGGGAAGAACAGTGGGATAAAGTCGAAGTTTATGAAAAGAAACTAAATCTTAATAGTCTCAAGAGGAATAAAAACTTTTATTTAGTAATTAATTTTAAATTCGTTTTAAGTTTTAAAAATATGTACCTACTACTACAAAACATTAAGTGGGTCTTAAATTAAAGTTTAAAAATAAACAAGTTTGTTAAAACTTTTCAGTTTGGATTTAATTAAAACACCTTTTTTATATTTTAGCTATTTTTCGGATTTTTGTAGGACCCCTGTTGTTAGACCCCTCTTGCTTAAAAGGCTAATCCAGTAGAATCTGTTCTGCTCCCTCCGGCTGACCCACTGTGCAGTCGTCACTGGGTTGTAATTATGTTAAATGCCGACGCACCAGCTTGGCGGCTAAGTCGCCTGCCCTCGGAACACAGGTATGCGGCCACCGAGTCACGTTTCCCGGCCAACTGCTGTTCGCAGCTTAGAGGCTCAAAGCCTCACAGCTCCGAGCTCCAAGCTCTCAGCTCCCGATCCTGTTTGCTGGACGTCAAATGCGGAAGCAATTCCACGAATTCGTGGCCCAAGAACTGAGCCACGACTGGTGGAATCAGTAGCCAGTAGCTTGGCTAGAGTTGAGGCCTTTTTTGGCATAGGCCATGGTCACGGCCACATCGCTGGGACGAAAAAAGACGAGACCGTGACAACGACGTGGAAATTTTTACATATTTTTTGAAGCAATTAAATGCAATGAGTATGCAAATGCATTAGGCCGGCAACGAAACGAAAACGGCCCTTGATGGGGGATGCTAAAGGTGGCTGTGGCTGGAGAGCAAGTGCTGATGTGGCTTTGAGCCACGGATAACTCGCTTAGATTGGCCTCCTCATCCGGCAACAAAGTATCTGACAGATGCAGAACGCAATTTTCGTTTCATGCAGCTTATAAAAGCCCCAGCGATAAGCCCCAAATGAAGAGGGCGTTACCAAAAAAAAAACCTGAACCGAACCAAAGTAAAGTAAAGAAAAACGAACTGGGACTCTTCTTTTGCGGAGCGTTGGCGGTGCTAGCCGAGTAGATCTCGCAGACGAGATTGCGGGGCTGCTGCCAATGGTCAAAGTCAAATAAACACGCACAGAACGGAGGAACATGCCCTCGAATCGACCGACGACCGACCGACGATGATCTCCGGCGGAAGGGAGCGCCGCTCTGGGTATCCAGACGGAATGGCATTAGCAGATGTTATCACTTTGACTAAAATAATAATAATAATAATAATAATAGCAGGCAGGCGGACAGAGCTAAGAGGGAACTTGAAACGGAATGTCGATGGCTTAGGATAAGCTCAAAACTGTGGGAATGCCTAACAAGAACAACGTGATGCAGTGATGACAGATGGCAAACATTTATTTGCAGTAAGTGTAGCTCGGGATTAATTATTATCACTTGAAGGCAATCTTTACACTATTCAAAGATTTATTTTCTATCATTGCCTTAAATTTTTAACTCACAGTTCAAGTCATTACATTTTCTTTTGGAGACCTTAGTCCAAAGTATTTTTATATCTTCGACAGTATTTTATAAAATAAAATGATTTCAAACGAGCTCGAGATTGTGAAAGTAGCATTTTAATAACATCAGTAGGACTTATTGTATTTTTCTATTTTCCTTTAATTTCTTGAGGGTAAAATAAAAAGTTTACAGTGATTAGTTTTAAATTTTATTGCAAATTTATAAGTGTTACCCTTAATTAACTTAATAAAGCAGGATTTAAAGTGAGCTTCGCAGCTTGACAACTTAATACCGTGTCATCAACAGTAGTTTTAATAATAGTAGTTACTAATTATATTTTGTCTTGTTTTTTAAAAAGCTACAAACTTTTGTCTTTCTTAATATTAAACTACAAACTTAGCCTTTCTCACAGCGCTAATGAACTCTTTTATATGGCTTACGGCAACTCCTTCCTTTTCTAGATAAACTGTGGATTAGTAATAGGATCACTGACTTTGAAAAGCAGTTCTTCTTATTTGTATCTCCTAATTAACTGCCTTTCTTTCTTGGCTAGAGTGGAGGAATCACGGTGGATACTTCTTCACCATTTTCTGCCCTTTCGCTCCGTTTTTGTTGCGCCGTGCTGTATGTCAATTTAGGAATTGGCGCCCAAATGGCACATAGAGAAGTCATGTAAAGTGATACGCTTGCTATCTCGCTTCGACAATTCCAGCTAAATTGGCATCAGCAGCAGCAGCAACATCACCAACAGCAGCAACAGCAACTGCAGCAGCAACATCAGCAACCCAACAGCAACAGCAGCATTTTAGAAAATAGTCAAAGACGGGCAAGAATTTTATGCAATGAGAAAGGGAGAAAAAGAGAAGAGAGAGAGAGAGAGATAGAGAGAAAGGAAGTCGGCGGAGGAATTCAGGAATGCCAGAGAAAAACCTGCGATTCGAGAACTGGCTTTGGCTTTAGCTGTCCGCCCAACAGCAAGAGCAAGAAAAAACCGCGCAGTAAGACAAAAAAAAAGTGGCACCCATAGATGCACTCGGGCCACTGCCTGGAACCAAACGAACCAGTGCCTGTGTGTGTGTGTTAGCCAAGTTAGTATTATATATGTTTGTATGGGTTAGCCCCAGAGGCTGGACGGAGAGGAGCATCGATAAAGTCCGCCGCATTGGAATGCGAACAATTTCACGATTGCTTGTGGCGCACATTGGCATGTTTTGCGCTCAGCTCGAGAATTTTGTTGCAATTTAACGCGTAATAAAATAATTAGCTGCGGGACCAGGTCCCCTCCACTTCCCTCTGAAAACTCCCCCTCACCCAATGAGCGGATAATCCCTGCTTATCCCATTTGAGCGTAGGCAAGGAGTCAAACCTCTAAGAAATTAACTTCAGGCATTTAACTCTTATTTTTATTAGGCACCGCCTTTGTACTCAATTTATTAAAAAATTTTCCACTTCATACTTACATATATTCCACGTTATATTATATCAAATATATTAAATTATATAGATTATATAAAAAAATAAATTTTTAAAGGGATCTTAATCCAAAAATGTGACTTTCTAACTTTAAAAATCAAAATGAGGAAAGGTGAGATTAGACGCATAATTCATAAAAGGCTGCTTTCATTGACATTTTTTTGTATGAATTAATGTTTTGTCTAACTCTAAAGATTTTGGGTCTTATTTTTTTTTTCTTCAATGTTTTAATGTTTATTTTTTAAAATTCTTCACAGAAAGGCATTTAAGCTTTACTGTCGTAAAAGTAGCTTGAAAAACTCGCTAGTTTAACCTTTTTTTTTTTTTTTTAAGAAATATTGAGCAGTAATTTCCTTTTATATAATCCTGATTAAAAATAAGCTAAAGATGGTACAGAAAATAAATGGTCCAACAAAGGTGTATTTGTTACCAATAAATCTTCCTTAGCTAAAGTATCTCTACAACTTCAGGGGCCAAGCGAGTCGTGAAAAATTAAAACCCCTCTCCTTATCTCATCACACCGCATTCAGAGTAACCTTTAAATATTCGTCTGTTTAGGCTTTAATAGGAAACGACATTAGTCTGGAATTTATGCACTCATTTAGCTGCTGTTTGCCCTTCTCGCTGGCCAACGAGCCAAAAATTCCTGGCCACGCTTCTTCGATCGGAGAATCTCGGGGAATGAGAATGGGAATGGGAATGGGCACTTCCTATCGTCCGTCTAGCTGCCAAAGGGACACTCGAAAGGCAGTCAGTCAGCCGGCGAGACAGGCCGCAGGGGTCTGGAGGCTGGACAGTGGATTCTGGACTCTGGATTGTGAATTCTGGACTGGTACGTTGCGGACACAGCGCCTGAAACTTATCCAACATCGTTGACGTTGTCGTCTGTTCCTCAAGTTGTTGTGTCAGTTGGATCTTTTTTTGTTCTTGCCCATGACATGACAGCGCGGAATATGATGAAAGGGCCAGGCCCAGAGTCAGGGTCAGAAGCTGGGGTTAGTCCGCAGTCTCAGTCACAGTCCCAGTCCCACTCTCAGTCCCAATCGCAATCCAAGGGGTTTTGCGTTTTGGCATTTTTATCTCTCTGCTCTGCTGGGCTTTTGTTTAATTTGGCCCTTGTAGCTTAGCCCTTTTGTAGTCTTGCCGCTGAGTTAATCAACATTGAAATCATTTTGCCATCATTTTGATTATTGCCCCTGATTGTTTTTTTCCTGTAGCCTCTGTCTCTGCCTCATCTCTTAACTTCTTTGTTGGTTTTTTTTTTGGAGAGCGTAATGCATGATTAAGTTTTATATATTTGAAGGCCATAAATAATTGTCATGGTGTTTGAACTGCAAACTGGAAATACATGGCCGGCAAACATGTTTGTGGGCAGTGGAAATGGAATAGAGGGACAGCCTCCAAAAGAAATAATTGCACAATAATAATTCGATTTCCTTTCGCCTTTTTTATTTATTTATTTTTGTGACTTACCTCGGAAAAATCCCGCTGCGACATCTTATTCAGCAAATGTTCGCCAGCGATGGCAATTTTGACATTGTTCTCATTATTTGCATTAAAGTTTAATGGCAGGTTTATAAGGTTCTCATAATTCGTCATTTGTGTGCCAGCGAGGAATCATTAGGGCGCCTTGGGATCTGCAAACAAAAGATAAGTATATCGTGTTTATTTATAGAGCGGTAACAAAGGCAAAATCCAAAAAGCCCCTGACAATGAGACTTTCAAATGCCAGAGAATTCTAGGGAACCAAGGGACGTCGACGACGACGACGACGCCTCTTATGCAAATATTGGCCGATCCTCAGCCGCAGTCACATAAACTTGACAATTGAATGTGGCCATAAATTTGTGCGATCCGTAGACCCCTTCCATTTTCCCCCTTAAAAGTCACAAACATCGCGCACAGTGGCCTCAGTTCGGTGAGAATTCTGTTTTGGGTTTGGGTTTGGGTTGGGTTTCGGTGTCGGTGTCGGGAGATTCTGATTGCGCCATTCACTTGCCAGCGGCGCCTGCCTATCATCAGCATCGAGAGCCGAAAGCCGCCCCTTCTCTTCAAATTTGTTATCATTTAATTGGCTCTTCTTCTAGAGAAAGTTGCCCAGCCAAGCGACGACGAGTAACAAGAAACTGTAATTAAAAACCCCGAAACTGGGCAAATCAATTAAAGCGCTTTTCATAAGCGGAAGTTCGCAGCTGACTTGAGATTTAATCCCATCTGCTCCCATGTGGAAATACTGTGTGTGCGTGTGTGTCTTTTTGTAGGCTTCCATTGTTGGCCAGAAGCCATAGATACGGCCTTAATTGAAATGTTAGCGCAATGACAAGAGGCTTGCTTGAGTGACAGGCCTAGGAAAACCGCAGTCTCCTTGGAAAAGTGCGTTCCCCCTGAATTAATTTCACTGCACTGCGTTGGAATTCTAATGAGAAAGCTGTGGACTTTGGTATTTCCAGAGTCAAATTTTTATTGACTGCAACTGCAATTATGTTTTGCTCTGCAATATTTTTATGATCTCTATTCACTGCTATCCCCTGGAAAATACCCAACAAATGATCATAAAAAATGCACAAACCGTAATGCATTCAACTCGCTGTCATAAAGCGCTTATCAATTGCTCAGCGTCTGTGTGGCGGCACTTTTAACAGTTTGCTTTTATTACTTTTATTGGATGTGTTTGTTTTTTACCCCGACTGCCCACCTTTTTTTTTTTGTTGTTTTTTTTGCACAATTATCATTCGTTTCTGCGACTGCGAGTTTTTGCTTGCTTTTAACGATTATGATGCCCGGTTTCATAGCAAATGAGCTAATTTAGACGCCTTAATGGTTTTATAATTGTACTTCGTCGCAGCTTTTTATGGCAACTGTTCCTTTTTTGCGTTGAAGCTGGATTATGATGGCCGGTGTTTGAGATGAGCGAATTATTCGCTTTTGATTGAGTTTTTTAACTGGCGATTTTACAAGTTCGTGTCCTAAGTCTTTCGTATTTGAGTTGCTTTGAAATTAAGTCATGTAGACAATGTTCTTTTTGGTTAAATGGAAGTATTTTCATGTATTTTCTTTCAAAATTTCTTTTAATACCTATGCGTTGTTTTTTAAACTCTTTCTTGCAAGTTCAAAAGTTGTCCACCAAGTTTTTTCGCTTTACCTTGATTTAGATTTCTTCGAAACTACCAATTGTTTGTCTTTTTAGCAATATTTCTTTTAAGAATTATTATTATAATGATCAAAGACTTTTTAGTAATCCCTTCTTTAATGAGCTTTCGTTAATCATCATGTGAATCATGTTTCGCGATTGAGGAAACACATTTTGTATTGTCCCAAATAAGGCGTTGCATGTCTCTTTTTGTAGCTAATGAACTCTCACACTTTATTTGCGCCTTAAAGTCAACAAATGCCAACACCAACAACAGCGCCAACGAGAACAGCTTTGAATTGCTTTTGTCAGGTCATTAGCGTTGACTAAAGTTGCCTTAACTCAGGCTCCTTTCTAGGGGCCACTACACACCCCCCCTCCTCTCCCCCCTTTTCAGCGACGCCACTGTCACAGTAACAAAGTGTTGCAACATTCTTGCATTCGGCCACGTTGGCGGTCGTTTAACGAGCACAAAACCCAGCCCTGGGCAACAGCAACAACAACAACAACAGCAGCACGGAGGAGGAGAAGGAGGCGGAGGACTCGTCCGCATCAACCGAAAAAAAACATGACCACCGATGGTCCAGAGGCTTCGGCGGGCATGCTGAGACATTATTACAACTTCTATAAATGATTTCCGCTATTAAAGTGAAACATTTTTGCATAATTTTTCACTTAGAAAGGACAACAAGGAACATCACCAACGAAATCGAACCGGGACAGCGGGGCGAGGAAATTCCTCACGCTTCATGAGGCCCGGAAGGTATGCCCAAAAATTCCACACCACAACGCCTACCCAGACCCAGACCCATATACTCGATTCCCAGACGATCCAAGTGATCCGAGTTAAGGGCCGCTGCCAGACCTCGTTCGTCGTCATCGTCAACGTCTTCTTCGGTCGGTTTTTGATAATGCCTTCCCGCCTCCATCCCAAATCCCCTCCTTCTTTTCGTCCATCTCGTAACCTGTTGAAATGTGTGACAAATTGGGCGTAAAGAGGCCTCGGTCCTTCCCCTTCCCCAGATTCTCTCTCCCATTAAGCCTCCGAGCATGAAACGTGGGCGTGACAGCACCGATTTTGGTTCAGAATTTTTTGGGGCTTTTCTTTTGGTGCAAGAGGCCGAAAATAATATATTTTTTGCCGCGTTCCCAGTCAAAAAATTGAGTCATAAATTATTATGTTTATTAAATGGTGAGCTTAAGTGCAGTTTGTGGGATGCATTTATGGGCAAATTTATTAACCTAACGACCTAAAATGAGCAGTGCGATTAAATAAACCCAAAGGAAAGCCCCAAGAAATTTGTAAATTATTTTCAACAAGCAAGTATTATTAACTTACCCATTAGTCAACGTAAGTTAAGTTTAGTTTTAAGAAAAACAGTTTTTAACATTATTATTATTTTCGTCTTGTAATATTAAAATAAAACTGAACTCAGTTTTTGACGCACAAGTTTTAGGACTTATTTGAAAGCGGTACACCTAAATTTATGTTAAAAGTTAAAATTAACGTCTGCCCTTTTCCACCAACATTTGACCGTGTTTTGTCAGTTTTATTTACGACACTTTCTTTAAAAAGTAACAAAATGAAATACACACAAGGAGGGCTTATCTTAAAAGTCGTTCGCAATTTAATTTCCCAGGGTTTCCATCGTTGTCACTTTCCCCCTTAAACGGCCGCGTCTTTTTCCACACATTGGACACTTGTTAACGAACAAATCGGCAACAAAATTAATCACACAACATGAGATGTGTTGCGGCTAAAAGGTGTTTATGTTTTCTTTGCAGGCTTTCCGTTTTCGCAGCCGTAACAGGCAACTTGTACAATTTCTTAAAAACTCATTAAAATTGTTGGCTGGCAAAGAAACATACGAGTGGATGGATACATATTAGCCAGTTGCCGCAACATGAAAACAGCATTGAATAGAAAAAGGAAACAAGGCGGACGAAAGAAGAAAGATGCAGGCAGGCAGGCCAAACGAAAAGCAATTTTAATGAAGCCAAAGTCGCAGTCACTTGTTGCAGTTGCAGTTGCTGATGTTGCGGCTGTTGCTGGTGCTGCTGCTGCTGCTGTTGCAGTTGTTTCTATGGCAGGCCGCATTGTTGCTGCCTTATAAGCACGGCATGCATTTGTTGCCCGCAATGCGAGTGGCACGATGTAATTGACATCATTAGACTAAAGCGCAGCGGGTCCGACTAGAAAGTGGCCAGCCGGCTCTTCCTCTTCCGTCCCGGCTGCGCGACACCGTTAGCCACATTACCGTTCTACTGCCAAATGAACCCACCCACTGCAAGTTCGTGTCCTGAGTCTTTTGTTTCTCTCATGGAATTTCTTTGTAATGAAATCAAATGGTATACTGCATTGAGCTTTCCTTTTACCTCCGCAGACTAGAATTTGAAATATGAGCTACTTTTTTTTTCATTTTTAAAGATATGCATTTATCATTATTGAAATTTATTATTAACATTACTTTATAATACCCACGAATAGGGCCTTCGCACATCCATATGTACATGGTATATATAAGCTTGAAAAGCAAACTCATGTCTTTTGTATTCACTTTTAATTGCTTAAAAAATATGTCGTAAAAAAATGTTTACTTCTACTTGTTAAATTATAAATAAATATTTTGTATATGAGTTACACCCACAAATTATGAAACATTTTAAAATTATGACATCGACTGACAAAAGTTCGTGTCCTAAGTCATTTGTATTTTCTATGAAACTTTTGAATATAAAAAACTGACTAATAAAAGAGCATTTAAAATTTTTAAATATCGGCTTGATGAACAAACCAATTAAGTTTACATTTAAATGCCTTCAATATTGTTTAAAACCTTCAAGAACTTCTTGTCCCGATGTAAATCAACATCATTAAACTAAACTCTGACTAAAAAGTGGTCTCGTCTTCCTTCTCGACCCCTTCCCTGGGCTGCACAGTTAGCCCAAATACCGTTGCACGACCCACCGCGATGTGGTAGATCCCAAGGAGCCCCATAGCGACCCAACTAGGGTCCAATTATGCAAATTGTTAAATGAAAATAAAAACTAATGTAATTATTTCGTGCTGGAGATTCAAGATTCCTAATGCTATTGTCACATAAATTTCGAGTTTAAGCATTTTCGGTCAAGACTTTCGATGGGAATTTATGGGAATATGTGTACGCTGCCCCCCCACTCACCATGGAATGTTGCTGGAGACTGGAAACCTGGCTTTGTTCTCCACTCTCTTTCGTCGGCTCCTTTGCTTTTTATTGTTTCTCGCTTTGTTTTATCACAGGCTGCAGAATTATATTGAATTAATTTAATGGGTGAAAATGTGCCACATAAAGAGTAATTATAAGGAATTAGAGCAAACTTAATTGCGATTTTCTGTTAATTAACTTGTTAATAAGTGTGATTGGTTTTAATTAGGGCACACACACTCAAATTGATTGATTTTCCAGCATTTATTTGTGACCGTTATTGGTTATTTATCTGGTGCTTTGTTGTTGTTGCATTGCATAAAGTTGAAGAGTTATGCAGCAGCCGTTGCTTTTGTTGTGCGTTGCATAAATTAAAAATTCATTTTTATGGCTCTTATGTGTCATTTTGGTTAATAATTTATGTAGAATACGACTTGGCCAACAACAACCAGCAGCAGTTAAGTAAGAAGAAGAGAGTCGCACTCACACACACACACACACACACGGTCGCGGGTCAAACAAGTCAAGCAACTTTTTTTCATCTCTTTCTGGGCTGGAAGATTGCCTTCCTTTTCTTCTTCTTTTCTCTGTTCTCTTCTCTCCTGTAGCCGTTGTTGTTGTTGTTATTAGTAGCATTTACTTAGGAATGCACCCAAAGCGAGAATGTTTCGGAAAAATTACAACAGTCACAAGTGCACATTGAAAAAACGGTTGGAAAATGCTTTTGGCCTGGTTTTTTGGACACGGAGAGCAATACACAGAGATAGAGAGAGAGAGTATCGTAACGCGCATAAATTCCCCGATCGCGAACAGATGTCATAGCCAGCGGTCGAGTTCAAAGGCCGTTGCCGAAAATCTCCCAGCTTATGGCCCGCATTTTTCGCAACTTCACTGGCTTTTCGCTTTTTTGGCCAGCAACAAATTTGCAACAGCCACCGCGACACACACACACTCACTGGTCTTTGTTGTTGTTGTTGCTCGAAACGGAATGCGCGTTTTCAGTTAGTTGTTGTACGAGCCGCATGAAAAATTCAACTGTGCCGAGAAAACCGAGATTCGATTTGAGTCAAGAGAGCGGCTTAAAAAACAGGTACACAACTATGTGGCACCATCGCGGCGCCTGAAATCCATTTAAAATGGAGGCACCTGGTCTCTCTGAAGCACCAGCGATCGGTGTTGCCAGATGGGTGGTGTACACTAACAAAAAATAAGATAACTATTAGTCCCACTCTGTTTTCAATTACCAGCGAAGGTGAAATAAATATATATAAATTCATATATCTAAATAGCAACCTGGTTTGCATAGATATTTTAATTAACCAACAATTTTCTTCGAGTTATAAGATAAACATATAAAAAAAACATTTTTAAATAGCAATTTATGTTTGAATTTTAGTTACCTTTTTAATAAGTTCATAATTAGTCCACCGATTGTTATTTTAACAATTATTAAAATCATTTAAAAACCCTAAAATCTTCTGAAACTATCACAGAACCCATCCTTAATGAATTACCATCCAAATGATCCAGCAAAACTTTAAATTTTACGCAGCTATATTGGTCTTTATTATTTATTGAATATTGAACGTAAACTAGTAAAATTATCTTAGAATAAGCGCTATTTTGATACTTAACCAAATTAATTTGTACCTGAAACGTTGGGTCCAAGTCGTCTCACAATGCTTTATCATTCCTCCTTGCCGCCCAGGGGTATAAAAGAGGGCAGGGTTCCCAGTTTTGGTCGTCTGCGAAGACCGCCAGTGGGTTCCGTTTCCGCCGGGTCCTCCTTCTCTACCGAAGACTCCTCCATCTCCTCGTCTTTGTTGGGTAATACTGTCTCCGTCCGTTCTTCTTCGCACTTAAAGTACCTTGAGCTTGTGGGCAAATCCCCCTGCCTGGCAGGTTCTTTTGGTGACTCCGGAATACCGATACGTTTACTGGCTGCTTTAAGCGTGGGCTTGATCAACCGCTTCGATGGGGGCTTCCTGCAGAACACACAACTGGACAAATCACACGTGCCCTTGCGCTCCAACTCCGGACAGGCAAACTCATGACGCTTGTTGCACTTAAAAAGGCAGGGGATTTAATAGGTTATCACCAATCTGACGACCTGACCAACTTACCTCGGCAGCCAGTGCACAGTAGCCGCGAACAAAGTCAATGCAGATCTCTGTCTTGCTACTGAGCTTCTTGTGCAGGTACGGACAATCCTCTCGGACGCAGGCACCGCGCAAATAGTACCGACAGACGGGCATCTTTTCCAGCGTGACGTTGTGCGAGAGGAGGCAGTCGGTCTTGGTGCACTCACCGCGCAGAAATCTGCAATTAGAAATTGTCGAGAAGGTAACCTCATTAAAGACTCCCTCGAAAGGCTTGCAATCCTCGCATGGCCTGGGACAAACCTGACACAGATGGCAACTTGCCGCTTGTCGTGCAGCTTGCGACACTTTCCGCGACTGTGGGCGGCGCACTTGCCCAGTTTCTGGAAGATGGCGCAAGGCACATTGGTCTTCACCAGCGACTTGTTGAGAAGCGTCATACTTCTCTGTCTGGCCGTGATCAAATGGGCCCTGGACAGGTGATTGGTGCTGCGTATGAAGACGTTCTGGGTTTTGGGCGAGGGCACATAGGTCAGGCCGCCAATATCAATGCGTCGCAAGATGCTTCGGTTAACGCTCATCTGGGGAGCAGCAGCTGCTGAGGCTGACACTCTGGTAAGACGACAGCCCGAGGGATCCAGAATGAACTTATTGCCGCTGACGAATAGCGTTCTACCGGATAGGGAACGCTTGAGAGTCCTAGGACTCGCGGATGTGGCCACCGCTGCCGTTCTGGCATCCAGTTTGGTGATCTTGTTCTTCGATATCTTCTTGTACATCACTCCGTGAATGCTGACCATGCTGAGGGACTTGTTGACGCTTAATTTATGCACCTGTGGTTTGGAACTGCAAGGAAATTATGGAGATTAAGTAATAAAATAAACTATAGAAATGAAGAAGGTACCGAAGAGATCACTTATAACAGGTGTTTCTAAACTTAATAAAAGGATTTTGCATAGAGTAAATAAGGTTTTAATTCATACCTCAATTTCATGTTGGGCTCCGCTTCATTGGTCCTCCTTAAGGCGTACTGGGCCACAAACTCGCGCAGAGAACGACGCTTCTTGACCAGGGGCGTGAACGTTAGCGATATAGAGCGCACAAGTTTGTACCTGGTGCGTTTGGCAGGCGTAGGAGGTGGGTGGGGGGCAGCAACCGTTGGTGTTGTCTTGACAGCTCCTTGTCGCACAATCTTTCGCTTAGAAATGCTTACCAATGGCGGCTGCACGAGGATAGGGCCAACAGGAACAGGTGGAAGAGTAGTTGACTTTACTGGAGCCTTACGCACCAGACATGTGCTCGCCTTGCTGATGATCTTAGCAGGTGGCGGAGGGGGCGTGGCTGGTACAGGAGGTGCTTGTGTCGGTAATGGTGGCGCCTGTTGGTAGTACGGAGCGGAAACCTGTTGAATCAGACGTTCCTGCTGAGCATGTTGCTGCTGCTGCTGGAGCTGGAACTGTTGGTACATTTCGCGCTGGCGCTGCAGGAAGTGCGGGTTGATGTGGATGGCAGGCTGAGATGTCGGGGGCGCCTGGAAGGGCAGCGGGGGCGCCTGAAACGGCAGCTGATGCGCAGTTTGACCTTGCAGCGTACGGGCCAGCTGGAAATTGGGATTAATGTACACCTTCCGCGTCACGGACGGCAAGTCCTCGTCGGTGCTGAGGTGGGGCAACATGTCGTCGGTCCTTTCTCAAACCTATCTAATGAATCTGATGCTATTTCTGGTTATTTTACAACTTTTAACACTTAATTCTAATGCTTCTTTGTACTGATTTTTGTTACGTGTGTTGAAGTGTGAACGCAGCTTGAGTAATGTAAAATACCATACTGATTACTGGTCGACCTAAAATATACTAGAAAGATACTAAAAATTAAGTTTGGTTTTGTAGTTCTTAAATTTTATTTTAAAATTAAGTATTTTATCCGGTTACGCTTAATTTGAAATAATAAAATACAAATTTTTTTTTTTTATTCCATTTTTTATTTAATTATTGCTAAAACAACATTTTAAAATTATGCTTTTATTTACTATTATTTGTAACGACTTTTTTTAACATTATTTTTTAAAGCTGACGATTTTTTATTGAATAAAATATTTTAACAACTTTATAAGAATCAAACCGCTAAAAATGGTCACTCTATAAAAACGGCCTAAGTTTATTGTGAATGGCATCATCATATGGTTCGCAAAACGTGGATTTCATTTGCACAGAACTTTTTATCCGACTGTTTTGAATTAAAATGGGCAAAGATCGTGGCAGGGGACGCAGGAACCATCACTCAGGGCCGTACAACAAGAGCAACTGGCGTGGTCAGAAGAGGGATCGCCCCCAGAACAATGGAGGCCAGCGCAACAGGTAAAGATTCCATCCTAAAAGATGAAGCAATGTGCTAACCGGCTTTTGTTTTTGGTAGAACCACGCCACAGGAGAAGTCCACACTGCGCGAGAACCAGGTGGGCATCACGGAGTTCACCAATGCTGACGCACCTGGTTTCACAGGGATCCTCAAGTCAAGATTTTCAGATTTTCATGTAAATGAAATAGACAGTGCAGGAAATGTTTTGGAACTGAATGACCTGAGCGTGCCAAAGGTGGCCATTGTGGGTCTGTATTTGGTCTTATAATGTATGTGGTCATTCACGTGCTCATGTATCCCATGATATTTCAGCTGTAGCTTCACAAGAACTGGACAACTGGCGCCAGGAACTGGAGTCAGTGATTGGGCCAGAAGTTTGGCAGGACATAGACAATCTGGCCGAGGCCAAAAACGATCCTAAAATCGATCAAAAGGTGGAAATTGACGTGACAAGTCTGGACAAGGAGCAACGCACACAAGTCCATCAGCTGGTCAAGCAGCTATACAAGGGCAAGCTGGTGTCCACCACCATTGGGCAGCAACAGGTTAAGCCAAAGGCAGAGGAGGAAAAGGCATCGGAGGATGCTCCCTTGGAGGCTACAGCTAAGGATGAGCCACCAGCGGAGGAGAAGAAAACCATACGGATACTTAAACCCAAACCAGGGCGTGGTAAGTAACAGCTTTTTATCAGGGGAACACTATTAAATAGTATCTGTTCAATAGGTGACAATCGCTGGAACTTCCCCGGAGATTATGTGACCTTCCTGATACACAAAACCAACTTGGTTACCAGTGATGTGGCCTCTGCTCTGGCTTCGCGACTAAAGTAAGTTAAACGGTGCTGATCTCACTAAGTCACCATCATTAATCCCTCGTTACTTGACAGCATGCGACCCTCGCAGGTGAACTACAGCGGCATCAAGGACAAACGGGCCAAAACCACTCAGAAATTCTCCATCAAACGTCGTACGCCGGAGAGCATCTTAAGGGCCGCTCGATGCCAGCGGAATGTTCAGATTGGCAATTTTGGATTCCAGGCCACCACCCTCAAGCTAGGTGACCTACAGGGCAATCGTTTCCGCATCGCCCTGCGGCACGTGGCCAAAGAGAAGCGTGGCGAGATCGAGGTGGCCCTGGAATCGCTTCGGGAACGGGGTTTCATCAACTACTACGGCCTGCAGCGGTTCGGAAACAGTGCCAGCGTGCCCACCTACGAGGTGGGTGTGGCCCTGCTCAAGGCTGACTACAAGCTGGCCTGCGAGTTGATCCTGAAGCCCCGCGACTCGGACGTTGAGTTCATGCGTCCAATCCGCGAGGAGTGGTGGGAGAAACGCGACTCGGCGGCGGCTGCTGCGAAAATCTATGGCGACAAGTTTATCGAGAAGAAGCTGTTGGACGGACTGGCCAGGTTTGGGGAATCGGATTACTCCTCAGCTCTGCGGCAGATACCACGGAACATGCTTATGCTGTATCCACATGCATACCAGAGCCTAATCTTCAATAGGATTGCCTCGAGAAGAATCAAGGAGTTTGGACTGAAGCTTATACCGGGGGACTTGGTTTATGTAGAGCAGGAGTCACAGTCGGAGCTACCGGCGGAGCCGGAGCAGCAGTCCGAAGACTTGGAGGATCAGAAAGAAGCTGAAAACAATGAAGATACTTTAGAAACTGTTGGAGAGGAAGACATTATCGAAGAGGAATCTGTGTTTAAACGTAAAGTACGCCCGCTAACAGCAGAGGACATCGCCAGTGGCAAGTTCCAGCTCTCCGACGTGGTGCTCCCGTTGCCAGGACACGACATCACCTATCCCAGCAACGAGTGCGGGGCCTGGTACGAGGAAATGCTGGCCGAAGTGGGTCTCTCGTCGGATCTCCTTAAGCACAAAGAGAAGACGTATGCTTTGGCTGGGGCATACCGCAAGATGATCATTTCGTCCAGCGATCTTAAGTGGAACTTCAGGCGATACAATACGCCCGAGGACACCCTCATTGCCTCTGACTGGGAGCTATTGAGGAGCACTCCCATAACACCCGAACCCTCGGAAGATGAAGCCAAATTCATGGCTCTCCTGCTGGAGTTCTCACTTCCCACGGCCGCCTATGCGACCATGTTCCTGCGTGAGCTCTTAAAACAGGATACATCCTCGGCCTCGCAAACGCAATTGGAAAAGGAGGCGATGACAAAGGAGGAAGTTGAAAAGGACCCCTCACCGGAACAGGCGGAAGCCATGGAGGAGGGGGTAAAGGAGGTGCTCGAAGAGCAAGAGGAGGAAGCCAAGCAGGAGGAAATGCAGGGGGCTAAAGAGGAGGTGCAGGCCAACTGAGTACCAAAAATCAATATGCTCGGGAAATCAATTTTACGCGCGCTTCGTATCTAAACTTCAAACCAACCACAACAATAACAATGCGCACGTGAGGACGAGGGCTGCTCTCTCGCATCCTGTCGCTTGCTCTCCAGCTCGCACCCTGCTCTGTTCTCTCTCGGGAGAGTCCTTTTGGTCCTGTCCCTTTGGCTGCGATTTCATTCGTTCGGTGGCCAGCAACGCGAAAGCTCGAAACGACGCGCTGCGCAGTTTTCCCAGCTCAAAAGACCAAGTCGCACGGTTTTCTCCAGCGTTCTAAATGAAGAGCAATCCCAAATTATTAATTACCAACAAATAACAAACATCAAAGGTTCCTCACAACCCTTAGGACTCGTAACTTTATATCAGTGCATCCAGCGGGATAATTTAAAACAAAAGCAGGAGGAGAGCCAAGGTGATTTACCAGTTAAATGTAGCATTTAAACCTTTTGGGCGCGTATTTTGAAAAGCCATTGATTAAGGCGTAAGTATAATTGTTAAGTGAACAGTGGTCGGTAATAAAAGTGCGGACGACAACATTGAACTTAGAACTAACAAACTGTACAATATTTTATTTTGGCTGTGCAAGCTTATCGATTTTTGTTGTGTGCTTGTGCTGAAATCAATCGATAATACGGTGTTAATACCAAGAGCGCGGAATGGGGAAGGTGGCTGGCCAGGCCGTAGGAGTAGTTCATATAGTGGCTTAGTAGAGGTGCGTCGGGGGGTTCCAGAGGATTCGGGGGTTCGGGGACATCAGTCGTTAAGGGTGCACGACGCTCCTC
Source organism: Drosophila oshimai (assembly GCA_018150695.1). Lineage (NCBI taxonomy): Eukaryota > Metazoa > Arthropoda > Insecta > Diptera > Drosophilidae > Drosophila > Drosophila oshimai. The sequence goes on along the minus strand of JAECWM010000115.1, from coordinate 29,949 downwards.
GCTCGTTATGTTTTTGTTTCAACCCGCCCCGCACCCCTTTGGGAGTCCTCAAATTAATAAACTAAATGCTTGTTTTGGCGTCGTCGCCCGCCCCATTTGGTGGGGGCTGGGCTTTCCCCCGAACCGATCCAGACATGGATATTGGACATGTTATTGCTTGCGCGCGCACTCTTTGACTCTTTGACCAGTTCCCAGCAGCTGCGTCATAGTAGGAGTTTTTTGGCGTGGCTGAGTTCGATTTTCTTTCACCTACCGCCTGCCCACCAGCCCACCAGTGTTTGTCTTACTACATTACTCTATTGTCTTGTACAAAGCCTTGCTTTATAACAATCCTTATTAGACTAGTAAACAAACTTAACTTTAAAGGGCAAATCTGTGCATCCTTAGGCTTTGCATTTTTAATTTTTTATCATGAGTCAAAATTCCTATAATTCTTCATTGTATTAACATTTGAACGATTTTTGTAGACTGATTCGGTTATAAATACAAATCACTTTAAAATTGTATGCATATATAAAAACTAATCATAAATACAAAAACATGTTAAAAATTAAAATTTTAGGGTTATCAGCCATAAAGATGTATTTGTTATTTTGGGTCCGCTCAACAGTCATAGAAATTAAATTAATATTTTTTTTCAAGAGTTTAGCGTTAGTTTTTATTTCAACCAACAATTTCCGATAGAGGGTAATTAAACTTAAAATGGAGTAACCCTCATAGTTTAACTATACAACCTTTTTTTAACCGTGCAGATTGTTCAAAAAAACATTTTTAAAATTTGTACACAATTTTATTAAGATTTAAAAGACTTAAATAGAATAAAACTTTATTCATTATTTTTATTTAATTTACACCATACTCTAGAATTATTGTACAAAAGCTTATTAAAAGATGATCATTTGAGTATAGTTTTAAATTAAGTTGAAGATCATAAAAACGTTAAATATTATTTACTGTATTAGGAGGTATAGTTACCATGAGTTTATCATATGATATCGTTGCAATAATCCTATATTACTATATCATCGATTTGCTCTTCGTTGAGGGCGCGTAGGTTGCATTTGCATAGGTAGGCCAGAATTCTTTTCTCCGCTTTTATGCGGTTGGCTTCACCCAACCCTTCCAGCAGGGCCTCAATCCTTTTCTCAGCTCGAACAGGAGCAGCGGGAGGAGCAGGGTTAGTGGGGTGCTGCTTCTGCTCCAGCCACCGCCAGCTGCTCATCCATGGCTTCCTGCAGCGGATCCTCCTCGTCGTGGACTTCCTCAATGGATTTTAAAGAGCGTCTCGGCAAAGCCCCCAAACTGTGATTATTTGGGTTGTTGGGGTGCTGCAGGAACCTTAAATGCGGCAGAAGACTCCAATCGGAGGCAGTGCCGCCAGACTTTTCCCTTGCCAACTCCCGACGCAGCTTGGCCACTAAATGGTTCCACCGACTAAGACAGGCACTTACTAAGTGGGAGTACATAGACATTTAAAATGTATTGACTTTTAAAACTCGAATTTACCATCTGTATTCAGGGAAGTTGAGATGCTGCGCCAAATTTCCGATTTTCGTTTTTTGTTTGCTTCGTAGGGCGTGGTCCGTAGTTCTCGTTCGTAAAGCTTGGGATTAGCCCTCACCAACTCTATAAGACGCGTGTCAAACGCCGACATTTCAATATTTTCAAATTAAAAACAATAAACAAAAATGTAAACAATGGTTGCCAGCCGTTTAGAGGGACCGTAACTCGCACTGGTTAATATACTATCACAAGAACAGGGTTGTTTGGCACTCAAGTCACCACACCTGGGGTGGTGAGGTGGGTATGCGATATTCAAAAAGGCGGCTTTTATTGATTTATTTATTGATTTTATCGTTGTGCAGGCGCCGCCGGCCGCAGCGATGGCCGCCGAAAACTATCACCTCAAGTGGGACTCGCACCTCTCCTATCTGAACTCTTCCATTGCAACGCTTTACAAGTGAGTAACATAACATAAACTGCGGGAAATTAAAAGAATTGAATGCTATATGTTATAACTCTTAAAGAGGAAAATATCATTAATTTATAGTAAAGATTTTTACACATTGCACGTGAAACTATGGAACTGTTTATTCATTTTAAAGGTTAAAAAATTTATAGAATATTGACTTGCCATCTAAAATCTTAAAAAATTTAATAAAGGTAATCTAAAGAAGGAAACCTAAAAGAAACTAGTAAGTAATCAATTTTTATAAACTTTTTTATTTGATCTTAACGTCCCAAACTTATAAGCAAATCAAAAATTATTAATGTTTTAAATGTTTTTTTTTTATAAATTAAAATGGATAAAAAATTATAGTAAACACATTAACCCACAAATGTTTTTTTTTTTATCCAGAAACGAAAAGTTCGCCGATGTGGTCCTGTACAGCTCCTACAACAGCAGCGGCATCCCCTCGGACATACCCACGGTGGGCATCTCGGCCCACAAGTTCATCCTGAGTGCTTCGTCCCAGTTCTTCGCCACCATGTTTGAAACGGCACCGATTACTTCCCCGAATGGGGTACTCTACGTGGTCCTGCCGCCGGATCTTAGCCACAGGGCCATCCAGATCCTGGTGCAGTACATGTACAGCGGCGAGGCCACCGTATCCAACGACATACTCAACGAGGTGCTGCGCGGTGGCGAGATCTTGAAGATCCGCGGCCTGTGCCGCACCAGCGCTTCCAACGGCGGTGGCTCCGGCTCCGTGGTCACCACATCGCACCATCCACACCCGCTAGGTGGTCACCTGCATCCCCGTGAAGCCAGTGCCATGTACATGTCAAATGGAACAAGGTCTACATTGCAACCGCCTCCGCCACCACCACAAATTTCCTCAGCTCAGCTCCAAGGAGACATCTATACCAGCAAACCAGGAGGATCCACCCGATTCGCACTGGACCACCACCACCTGTCGTCGCACCACAGCCACCTGAACCACCACCATCAGCAGCAGCAGCAGCAGTTCCGAGGACTTGGTGTATCCGTGATGCCCAAGGACAGTCCCGTGATCATCAAGTCTCCCAAACTGGCAGCCCACACGGGACTCCTAACAGTGGCCAGCAGCAGCAAGTTGGGCATTTCAGTTAACAAAGAGGTGGCCATCGATCCGGAGGACAAATGCTGCTTTGCGGCTCCCGGTCAGGTGGAATCACAGTCACATCCACCGCCACCAAGCTCATCGACAGCGACTGGTGGTGGCGGAGGAGTAGGTGGAGCACCTGCCTCCCAGCCCATTTCCATTTGCACGGAGGTGGGCTGCAGCAGCTGTCCCATGGCCACTGGTCCCAGTGCGGATCAGGCAGAGACGACTCTCAGACGGACGGAGTACGAGGAGCAGGCACTTCGGGAGCGGAACGAGGTGGGCCTGGTCTTTGAGCGTCGCCTGAGGAGGGAAAGCGCCTGCGAGAGATGTAAGTTGTATACCCAGAAAAAAGTGATTGTTCTAAACCAATTTGCCCTACATTTCTAATCCTCCCCAGCTCGTGACTATTACGAGGCACCACACTTCGAGCACGTGGTGTCCTCCCGCCTGGCAGCCACTCCACCACCACCGCCACAGCAACAGCAGCCACCACTCTCGCATCCGCCGACACTTCGACATCCGCACAACTTCCTCACCATCAAACAGGAGCCGACCGACTGGAGCAACAACCCACCCAATGCGTCCAATGCCAACAACAACAACCTCGAAGAGGGACCACTGGTGTCACCAAAGCAGCCGTTGGATTTTAAGATGAGCGCGGTGAAGCTGGAGGTGAACAGGGATCGTGGAACACCTTCTGAGGAGAACGAGGAGCACACGTTGCGTGATTACAACAACTTTAAGCAGCTGCTGGTATGCGAGATCTGCCAGAAGTCATTCGAGGACACAAAGATGCTGGTTCGCCACCTGGGAACCCATGCTGGTGATCCCTCAAGCGGAGTGGCGGAAAGGAACCTGCTGGGGGCCAGTGGGAGTACTTCGACCGCCACCAGCAATCTCGCCCTGAGAACCGTCAAAACCTATGTGCCAAAGAAACGACGCAGAGTTTCGGTATGTTATTATTTACTTAAAATACTACAAGTTACGTTATGCTTTATAAACCTTTAAATATTATTTAATTTTTTTATAACGTTTATATATATTTTTCTTTTTATTGCAGCAACAGGAGAATAACATGGACCACGATCATGTCACCCTGCTCTGCGATTTGTGCTCGACGTAAGTAGGGTTAACTAAATAGACAAAGAGGTATTAATTCTAATTCATTTTGACCTGAAGATCCTTCGACACTCCTGCGGAGTGGGTGCGTCATATGAACAGCCAGCACACGGAGATCGAGCTGGCCATGTTCAACAGCAAAAAGGACGGCGAGCAGAAGGGTGTGTCCTAAGGGCCAGCAAATGCATAGCACAGCAGCAGCAGCAACAGCCACCAGTAGCTCTTCCACATCGTCCACCAGCCAAATGCAGCCAAAGTATCCCAGCTCCACCGTCAATCGATCCGTGATGCTGCTAGGCAGTAGCAGCTGCAACATCCACATCTCCCGGAGCCACCTCACCGAATGCCCAGGGACAGGTATCCCAACTACCAGCACCACCATGGAGTAACAGCAACATCAAAACACCATTTGTTCGATAAATTCAAGTCGTTCCAGTAATCAAAAGAAGGATGTTTTTAAGGCAACAGCAAGAACCGTGATCAAAATGCAACCACTTTGCATATTTTATAGAGCAACAAACCAAATACAAAATCGCTAAAAAAATATAACGAAACTAAACGAAATCGTCAGGCAACGATGCAAAACAAAAACAAAACAAGACATTTGGAAACGAAAGAAAAACAAGATTTAACTCAAATGTGTAAATCTTTTTTTTAAGTGTATGTATGTACCTAGTTTTAGCCACGTATTCCCCAGTAAAGAAAACATGTAAACAACAACGCGCAATTGATAAAAAAAAAGAAGATAACTATACAATTGAATCCTTTAAAATGTACGAATAATTTAAATTTTTTTTTCAAGCGGACATTGTCAAAATAAATTGTGTAAGTCCTTGCGTAAATTCTGATCTTTTAGTCCAAATGACCTTTTAAAAATTCGTTTAAAACCAATTTGTAGGACCAACAGGAAGCAAAGAGATAAAAATACTTTTAAATTTTGGTAAACAATTAATTAAAGCAGCGAAACTATGACTCATTCTTTATTACTTTCAATTTTTGGTGCACTTGTTATTTTTTGTAATGTAATAATAACTGATAACTACTATTTTGTATGCTGCTATCGCGGCTTTATGATGTCAGCAATTTTGTTGTATATGTACTCGTAATTTTTTATATTTTGTATAAGGCTTCAACAGAAACTTCGAGAATTTTTTGTACATAGAATAAGATTTATTTTGAGAGTCCGCCGATCGAAACTTTTTGCGAAAAGTTTATAAAATTAAATCTCTAAATGTGTGTGTAGTAGTTGGAAGTTCAATTACCAAAAACTCTCCCCAACCATGTAAAAATAATATATGATATGTATTGATTATATTTATATTTATAAGCAGGCGTGATTACTAACAAACTAAGTAGATGTATGACAAGTGCAGGAGGAAAACTGTTTCTTCCCCCAAACAAATCGCAAATGTAGCAAAGCGTTTTAATTGAAATAAACGACTACGATGAGAAATCGTTTTTAAAAGCGACATCGAAGAGTAGCCAGAACTAAGAGTCATGTTGCGAAAAGCTCAGTCTCAATGGGTCGTCCAGCTTTATAAATACAGAGTGCCGTCAAAGAGAAATTTCAGTCTGGAACACAACTTCGAGGTGTCTTCAGCTACAAAGTGAATTTTATTTCTACTCCGCTTTTATTTTAGTAAAAATCCATAATGGGCTCTGACAAACACTTGGCCAAAGGTAAGAGAAGTTCATTGGTTGCCGGTTGGTAAGAGAAACGCCCATGTCATCATTTATTTACACCAAAACAAGTTCTCCAATGTTTGACTGGCTATGCAAACAACTATCTGCATAATTAATTGATTGAGTTATTTTTGGACTGAATTATCGAGAATTTTTGGGTACAAAGTTCTAGAGGAAAACAAATAAGTTTATTGGTAGATGTACATATAACATACTGGATCACGATTTCTTATATCAGTCAATAACCCAGAGCGTGAATTAAACTACACAAATACATATGTTTATCTTAAACCAGATGAACTTGATATTCCCATATACAATTTAAAAAAAAGTCTTCTACTTTCTTTGAATCTAAAGATCTAACCATTCTATATATTATTACAATCAGTCAACATTCCCATGAACTATCAGAGTTTACTTTAACCTCATTATTATCAAATAAACCATAATGTTTACGCTCGAAAAAGATAACATATCAGCCAAATGTTTGCCGTATCACGACTGGACGTATCAACTTTAAGTGTATGACTTGCTATATGCTTTATGCAGTGGCGGATGTTAGGGGAATTATGACTCTGAGCCCCATAAATGACTGATCAACAAAATTATGTTCCTAACATTTTGATAATAACCCTCCAGAAGAATCTTAAAGACCTCAAGGAGTTTTTCCGACTTAATTCCTTATTTCCTTGCAAGAAAAATAAATATTACTTACAAATGGAAATTTTTAGGTTCATCCCAGCCCGTTTTGCCTGAGGATGGACTCCTTCGCCTGTACTCTATGCGTTTCTGTCCATTTGCCGAGCGAGCCCATCTCGTCCTGAATGCCAAAAATGTGCCCCATCACATCGTATATATCAATCTCACCGAAAAGCCGGAATGGCTGGTGGAGGTGAGTCCGCTGCTTAAGGTTCCTGCCCTGCAAATCGTGGAGGAGAAGGGTCAGCCCTCGCTCATTGAGTCGCTGATCATTGCTGAGTATCTGGATGAGAAGTATCCGCAGAATCCTCTGCTGCCCAAGGATCCACTTAAGAGGGCCCAGGACAAGATCCTGCTGGAGCGTTTCAGCGGAATCACTAGTGCCTTTATGAAGATCCTGCTGCACAACACCGGGCTGGAGGACTTCTGGACGACCCTGGACATCTTTGAGCAGGAGCTGACAAAGCGGGGAACTCCTTTCCTTGGCGGCGAAAAGCCCGGCTTTGTGGACTACATGATCTGGCCGTGGCTGGAGCGTCTGGCTTTAATCGAGTTCAGTCTTAAAGAGCAGTACAGCTTTGACGAGAAGCGGTTTGCCAAGGTGTCCCAGCTGATTGCTCTTCTTAAGGAGGACTCTGTGGTCAAGTCCTTTTTCGCCACTCCCGAGCAGCACGTCGAGTTCTGGAAGACCAAGAAGGCCGGCAACGCCAACTACGATCTCCTGGCAAAGATTTAAAGTATTGTAATTTTTAAAATATATAAATTTAAATAACACTCACAAAAATTGTTATATAAAAACAGCAAAAAATAAATAAAGTTTTGTAAAGCTAAACAGACTTGACTTTATGTAGACTCTAATTAATGGGGAAAACTTATAATGTGGTCAATAAAAGACAATAAGTTAAAAGATAAATCGTCTTAAAAATTATAATTCTATAAAACAGTTTCTATATTTTTTTTTTGTGCATTGCTAAATTTCTTAATATTATTGCTTAAACTTAGTTGATTTTAGAACAATAGAACCTGTAAGTATATGTTTTGAAATAGATAATTTGATTTACATACCTTTATTTGTAAACTCAAAGTATAACAATATTTTAGTTTTGAAATAAGTTAAAACAAGCATCTATAAAAATATGATTGGAATAAAAATAATAATAAATAAAAGTGTTAATCAATAATTTAGCTAAATTATGGTAAAATTAATTTATTCTACTTTCAAAAACAAACATTAATTAAATTGCGTTATAACAATATTATAATTAAACAAATACATTAAAACATTATTGGATTCGTAACAAAATTTTTTAATAGAGTCACCACTGTATTCACCAGGTTGGGTATGTGTGTCAGCCGCAAAGGTTGCCCAGCCGCCAAGTTCAACCGGTAAGAGAAGCCACCTGCCGAAGGGCGACCAAGGGCTCTTTATATATCACTCAGAACGCAGTGCCAATCATCACTTGCATCTCCCGACCCGAGCACGCACATCATGAGCAACGGCAGGCATTTGGCTAAAGGTGGGTAGATATAGATCCCCGGGGACCCAAGGATATACAATCTTCACCCGCAGGCTCACCCACGCCGGATGTGCCCGAGGACGGGATCCTGCGGCTGTACTCCATGCGCTTCTGCCCGTTCGCCCAGCGTGTGCATCTGGTGCTGGACGCCAAGCAAATCCCGTACCACAGCATCTACATTAACCTCACAGAGAAGCCCGAATGGCTGCTAGACAAGAATCCGCAAGGCAAGGTGCCGGCCCTGGAAATCGTACGTGAACCCGGACCTCCAGTGCTCACCGAGTCGCTTCTGATCTGCGAGTATTTGGACGAGCAGTATCCCCTCCGGCCCCTCTATCCACGAGATCCCTTGAAAAAGGTGCAGGATAAGCTGCTGATTGAGAGATTTGGAGCGGTGCTGGGTGCCTTTTTTAAGGCCTCCGACGGCGGGGAGCTGGAGCCCTTTTGGAGCGGTCTGGACACCTACGAGCGGGAGCTAAGTCGACGGGGCACCGACTTCTTTGGCGGCGAGCAGACGGGCATTCTGGACTACATGATCTGGCCCTGGTGTGAGCGCCTAGAGCTGCTAAAGCTCCAGCGCGGTGAGGACTACAACTACGATGAGGAGCGCTTTCCGCAACTGGTAAGTTGATCTTAAATCTCTTGTATTTATAAATTTTTTACCCATTCATTTTCCAGACTTTATGGCTGCAGCGCATGAAGCGGGATCAGGCTGTGATGGCCTTCTACATGGAGGCCGAGGTGCAGGCGGAGTTTTTGCGAACGCGCAGCGCCGGCCAGCCCAACTACAATCTGCTGGTTAAGGAGGCCTGATGCACTTGGTTTATTTGAATTGTTTGCTTGGAATGAATAAAACTTAGAGGCAGTCAAAAACCGGTCCCATAGATTTGATATTGGCGAAACCAGTTGACATTCTAGAGCGTGCCTTTGAAAGCTATATCGTACTGGGGATTGCCCAAGGTCTTGGACTTCTGAAACTCGGCATGCAGCTGGACATCCAGAGCAGTTTTCTTAACAGCCTCATCTTCAGCCACCAAACTGCGCCACTTGAGCTGGAAAGTAAAAGCTTTAATTTAGATATCATCCTAAATTATGGGATTTTTACATACCAGCTTTTCAAATCTCTTAGCATCCAGCTCATACTTCTGCTCCGTATTCAGCTTCATGCTGGGAAAGCGTTCAAACCATGGCCATATCATATAGTCCACTAATCCAATACTTTGTCCGGCAAAGTAGGGAGTTCCCCTGTTGGCCAGCTCCACCTCAAACACATCTAGAGCGTTCTCAAACTTCTCGAGAGCATCTGCCGGAGCATTGGGATTGCAGGTCAGCACTGGGTAAACGGCACTGACCACTGGAGCAAAGCGTTCTATCAGAATCTTGTCCAGAGCCTTTTGAAGCGGATCAGCAGGAAAAAGCCGTGGCTGTGGATACTGCTCATCTAGGTACTCCGCAATGATGAGGGATTCTACTAGTGTAGGTTGACCCTTAACACCAGTGAGCTGTAGAGCGGGTACTTTGCCCGAGGGACTGTAATCCTTGTACCATTCCGGCTTCTCAATCAAGTCAATGTAGATCTTGTGATGTGGAAGATCTTTAATTGCCAGCATGAGGTGAACACGGTGGCTGAAGGGGCAGAATCCCATGGAGAAAAAACGCAGGACGCCATCCTCTGGTATCTCCGGCTTAGTAGAACCTGCAATGTCAATGGGTGATTAATTGTAATAGAACAGTAACCCAATTCCCAGATGGATAACATTTTTCCTTAAATACATGTAGGTGTTTAATTTTTTTCGCTAAGCGGTTTCACAATCTAAACATAAGTATCTTGATTCCTGTTCTACAGTTGATTATTCAAGTCTTTTACAAGGGTTCAAAGGCCACATCATAGTTGGGCTTGCCCTCGTGACGGGTTCGCATGAACTTGGCGTGGATCTGGGCATCCAGAGCCGTTGCCTTAACGGCCTCATCCTGCGCCGCCAGATTGCGCCACTTCAGCAGGTTCTGGTAGCGCGTTTTGTCCAGCTCGTACTTGTCCTCCAGCGTGTACTTGAGGGCGGGGAATCGCTCGAACCACGGCCAGATCATGTAGTCCACAATTCCGATCTTCTCGCCACCAAAGTAGGGAGTTCCCCTCTTGGTAATCTCCTGCTCGAAGACATCCAGAGCATTCTCAAAGTTCTTAATAGCATCGGCGGGTGGATCGGTGGTGAAGAAGACAGGATAAATTGCGCTCACAGCAGGAGACAAGCGCTCAATGAGGATCCTGTCCAGAGCCTTTTGCAGCGGATCCTTGGGGAAGAGTGACCGCTCGCCGGGATACTGCTCGTCCAGGTACTCAGCGATCACCAAGGACTCAACCAAAGCCGGTTGACCAGGAAGATGGGGCAACTGGATAGCCGGGACTTTTCCAAGCGGACTGTAGTCGATGTACCACTCTGGCTTCTCGCTCAGATCAATGTAGACCGTGTGGTGGGGGATCTTCTTTGCAGCCAGCACCAAACCAGCCCGCTGCGAGTAGGGACAGAATCTCATGGAGTAGTATCGCAGGACTCCATCCTCGGGCAGTTCCGGCTTAGGTGAACCTATTAATGGAATGTGGAATTCGTGACGTCAGCGGAAATGTTTCCATTATGATTGGGCTGAAAACAAGTCTCTATCTGCGGGGAATTTACGGCTCTCGTGATGCGGCGGAAGATAAAACTATGGAATCAATTACAAACTATTGCCGCGTCACTCTCCCGATGACCTTGAAGTGCCCCTCCATTTGTACCCACCTTTCTTGAAGTGCTTCTGCGGCAAGGCCATTATGTTACCAAATTTAAGATAGTTCCTTAGGCGAGAAATAATGCTGGCGGAGAAGTGCTGTTCCAATCGAATGACAACAACGAATGGAACTTTTCTGGCTTTATATAGCCGCTGGATGAGTGAATTCATCGATAACACTAGCGATAGCTAACTGGCCGCCTTTCAATTATTTAAATCTACATATAATACAGCTTTTTATTACACCTACTTAATTTTACTTTAGTGACTTGATGATGAACATAAATTTTTCAATGTTTACAATCAAATTTATTTGTATTTAATACATTAAATCCTACAACAAGCAAACTTGATTGATGTTACACAAAATACTTGTTTGTCTTGAAAATCTTTAAATGCAAGAAAAACCTTAAATCAACAAGAGTTTAGCTTTTCCTTGTAAATAGATAAACATTTTATAGAATCAAGTAAAGTAATGAAAAAACTCCATGTATTAGTTTTTTCATTTAAATTATCAGTGTTGGCACTTTATAATATGTACAATTAATGTTGGGGCAGAAACTCAATTTTCCCAATTACTCCAATTTTGCACGCTTGGCGGCATTGCTGAAAACAAAAAATAGTAATTGTAATTCAGAACTGTGTTATTTAAACTTTATAAACCTACTAGAGCATATTGTAGTCGGCATTGCCAGCTCGACGGGAACTCATGTATTTGGAATGGGTCTGTCCATCCAGGTAGAAGCACTTGACGGCCCTATCCTGGACCATCAAGTCACGCCACTTGAGCTGTAAGAGGAGAACCTTTTTTAGTCCAAGCATAACTTTAGAAACCATTCTTACTCACCAATGTACCAAAACGTTCTGGACTTAGTTCAATTCCATCACCCAGGTTGTATTTCAGGGCCGCAAAGCGCTCGCACCAGGGCCAAATCATAAAGTCGAGCATTCCCGGGCTAGAGCCGCCAAAGAACTCCGTTCCGCGCTGCTTCAACTCGTCCTCGTAAATGTCCAATCCTGCGTAGAGATCGGTACCGCCCAGCTCTTGAGGATTATCGTGAAGCAGCAGCTTATAAATGGCACCGATGAACTGCCCGAAGCGCTCGATCAGAATCTTGTCCTGGGCCTTCTTTAGCGGATCCTTGGGATACAGCGGAACCTCCGGATACTTCTCGTCCAAATAGTCGCAAATAATGAGCGACTCGATCAGCACGGGACTCCCCTCTTCCTTGACCAGCTCCAGTGCCGGCACCTTAGAAGAGCTGCTCACCTCCTGGAACCACTCGGGTTTATCGCGCAAATTGATGTAGATGCTGTGGTGCGACAGGTTTTTGGCATCCAGAACCAGGTGCACGCGGTGTGCATAGGGGCAAAAGCGCATAGAGTAAAGCTTTAAGACCCCATCATCCGGGAACGTCGGCTTTACTGAACCTTTTAAGAGAGTTCTATACTGTGAAACGGATCTTGGGATTATGTGTAGCAATACTTACCCTTGGTTAAATGCTGAGTTTCGCTCATTTTCCCAAAAAAGTTAAAATTAGTAAACAGGTTGATTTGTTTTTGTTGATGATTTTGCCTATCGGACCTCGATAGTTAAAGTTAAGGTTGCTCGATTGATCAATGATTAGAACAAAAATATACTGAGCGTATGCGATAGTATATTTTTTATAATAAAGGGGATATGTTTTATTTTAAATTTAAAGTAAATTAAGTTTGTATACGATACAAAAAACGCTTATTATCCGAACGTGGTTTAGCAAATAAATAAAAAAAGAAACGTCGCTAGCGATACTAAAAATACTTAAATAAAAGTGATACCGCTTCCTCAAAAGACATACCGAAGAGTGTTTTATGCGCGATTCCACTAACGGTCACTCTGTCTTAGCCGCCTATCGATAATTGTTATAAAAAAAATTGTTATAGTTGCGGATTTTTTGTGTTGGCGGTGCGTGCGAAAGAGAGATGGCTGCGGCATATGTTTAGTGTGTCCGGAAAATGTTTACAGTTGGCCCTATCCTTGCGTAATTGAGCCCGTGTTGGTGTTGGTGGCGCAGTTGATGCGCATTCCGTGCGAAATCTCGCCGCTCCGGTTGCTCTTCCGCGTCAATCCGAGATTATTGCAACGTAATTGACATTCGACGTTATCTCGACGGCGCCTTTAATTCACGCCCACCGCCTTGGCTGTAGCTATAGCCGTAGAATCGTAGAGTCGCCCAGCAGCATCTAGGAATTGATAAATACACCCGCGTGCGTGTGTGTGAGTGATGTGCTAAACAGTCCGGCAAATCCACGGGTGAGTAGTAGTAGCTATATTAATTACTAGCATTCGCGGTGGTTTAAGTTTTAGTTTATTGGAAATGCATGCGACGGGCCCCTCTCGAGTGCTCCTCCCCTGCCACCCACTCTTGTTATATTTATAGCGGTTGATTTCCATGTGCGAGTGATTTTGACACTCGCTCACTTACGCACACACACACTGATGCACACGTAACTACACCAGCATTCAGCACGTTTTTATGCTATTTTCGAGCAGCATATGTACGCATAGTTATTATGAACATTTTCGATACATAATTTAGCGCTATTTTGAAAACCATTTCCATTCGCTATCTGTAGAGCCTAATTACGCAAAATCAGTGGAATTAGTAGCACACGGTGAAGAATGCTTATCGGCCAGTGGCGGTGCTAGAAAATGTTCTCGGAGGGGAATGAGTAAATGTTCTAGGAGGGTGGTTCAACACAGTCATAGTTGTGGTGAAAAAAATGCTTCTTAGTATTTCCAAAACAAAACGACCAAAGTTGTTGATGTTGACTTTATTAATTACAACAAATACCACAATTCTGTTATTGTTATTTTTAGACGGGTTAAGTCAATATATCTCTTCGAACGATCTAATCGTTTATGTTTACATTCACAACTGTTTAAAGTTTAATTTTATTCCTTTTAAAAAACTAAACTAAAAGTATTAAATCTAGTTTACACATTTGCATAACATAATAGTAATTAAATTTAAAGCTTTTAAACTTATTAAAAAAAAGGATATAACATTGTTGTTGTTTAAAAGCAGATATTTAATAACTTTAGCTTTTGTCTATTTTGGGTGCACTCTCCCTATCTGAATAAAAATTCAGCTAAATATTTAATTTGGTTCACATGAGTAATTTTCAGAATGAGGCCCCTTTTTAAATGATTACGTAATATACGGCCGGCCTCTAAGCAAATTAATGGTGTAAGAAAATCGATGTTCATGTTTTGAATTTTTATAAATTTTCCGGCCATAGTTTATATTGAACCCGGATGCCTAAAAACCCCTTCTGAATCCGTCACTGTTATCGCCAGTGACCCATATATCAGCATGTATTTCTTTCGCATTTTTGCCTGCTTTTCACATAGTTTTTTCACAGACGTGTGGGTGGTGCGTGAATCATAGATAATGCTGGCTACCAGAAGAATTCTTATCACCCGAGAACCACTCAATTTTTGCATTTCAAATCAATTATTCATGAGCCAGCGCAATTTGCAATGTGATACTTGTAATATGCAATATCATTCCTCGTCAACTGAGGAACACGATACGGAAAACAAACAATTCTCTACGATCATTTCGATGCCCCCAAATGAATTATTTATCGCCTTTGGCCAGCCCTTCAACATCAGTTATGTGTCAGTCGTTGTACCCGTCGCATATTAAACCGCCAGGCCACGTAATTCAGCAGTCGACTAGCATGGCAAGGTCAGAGCCTCGTCCCGTCCGGATTCGATTTAATCGGAGCGGATCCGTAGCGTGCCACTCCGACGTGATCGACCTCTGCAAAGTCGTGGTTTAAAACTTCTATTCGTCCAGAACTTTGTTTATATTTGGCCGTCACATGACCCATGATTTCATACAATCTCCCAACAAAAACTCTTCTGAAATTTCATATGAAGCTTTGGGCCAACGATTTACTGGGCTCACCGAAAACAGAAAAAAGATAATGCTCGAAATGTGTATGTGTGTTAGGGTTCTTAGGTACATATTTTGGCAGGTTATTTGCCCAGAGTTTCAGGTATGAAATTCGTGTGCTAAGAAACGAAGATAAAAGATAAATTGCTGGGCAGGTAGAAAACATATCTCGAAGGTAGATGCCTGTCTGAAATTTCAGGGCAAGCGAGTAGAGATTGCGTCAGCGCTATAAAAATTGTTTTACGATTTAGTTATCCAGGTTTTTGCAGGCTTTGCGTTACTTTAAGTCGTTATAAAGAGAAAATGTGAGATAATTAAAGGTGTCAAGTCAGAAGTTCCAAGGTTCCAAACGTGGAGATATCATGTGAAGTTTATTTCAACAGAATGACTCATCAACATGTACGCTCATTTATCATTTGCACTTTGAACGATCGGCTGTGAAAATTCAGTTTTAATAGGAAGATACCACTCGAAATTTGATTTGGCAGACTAAACATAAAAGAGAATCGTGTTCCAGGAATGCTCAATTAGAGGTTTCATGCGAAATTTGATTGTGTTGACTCAGCAACATATTTTCAGAATGTGGGAATATCACAAATTGCGAAATAAAACCTCCTTTTTAAATTTCAGCTTGAAGGTTTTTAGCTGAGTACCTACATATGTATGTTTGTTCTCTTTTATACAAAGCTCAGCAGCTAAGTCAGCTAAATTTATTGGAGATATCATGCGAAAATATATGCATTCCATTGAGTCAGCAGCAAGTTCAGTGACACTGACTATACATTACCATCAGGCCTCGAAATGAACAGCGACCAATTTTCGATATGGAGATGTTATGCGAGATTCAATTGAGGCAGCAAGTAAATGTTTGTATGTACAGTTCAGCAGAAAGAACTTCTCCAACGTGTATTTTCATCTCGCTCTTAAAATATTTAAATAAAAAAATCTTTTATTAACACTGTCGCTTTCATATGGAGATTTATAATTTTTCTGAGAACTACAATCAATTATTTTGTTAACTTATTTTATTAAAAAAGACATCTAGGGAATTTAGATTACAACTTGTGGTATACATTTTTTTTTTGGTTGAACGCAGCTGCTTCTTAAAAACTCATAAACAATGTTCTATTAAAAATTCTCAAACAAAAATAGCTTTTCTTTTAGTGACTCAATCAAATTGACTGCAGGAGTGTTGGGATTGTAAAATTTGTAAAACATAGAGTATACATGCCAATAAAACTAAGAAGGAAAATTGAACTTATAATAAACTCAACAATATGAAAATTAATATGGTTGAAAGTAATATATGTTTATAAAAAACTGATTCAATATAAATATTCTTAATTTATTGATGCATTTATTGGAACGTTGGTAAAACAAACTCAAATGCAACCTTGAAACAGTCAGTTATGCTCATCGAATTTGTGCTTTAAACTAGTTAGTTGACATTATCTAATAGTACTTAATACCACATTAATCGTCTTGGTCCACAGAACAAACTTTATGTGGAATCGTTGGTTTCGAGCGTTCTTTTTGCAGTTAGCCATGGTCTGAAATCAGCCACGCCCCGCCAAGTTAGGGCGTCTTCGATGTGGGTATGCTTTAATGTGGGCCCCCATCCCTCCCCATTTCAGGCCTACGTCACATGCACACACTCAATTAGCCAACAACGAAACTGGCTTATAAATCGAACCGCAAGCGACGCGCGCCGCTCAGTTGCAAAGCGTGAGCAAAGCTTGCTGGTGGTTCGGATCGCGGATCGGTTCGGTTCAGTGTTTCCCGGAGAGTTAAATTAAGTACGATCACGAGCAAAGTAATTTTTAACAAAATTTTCACAAATTTATTATCAATGTGTGGCGAAAGAAAGTGAATTCAATTGATGACCCTCGTCTCCAAAAATATAGCATTGACTCTGTCATTAAACCGAACTCGTTCAACATTTTTCCCAGTGGTTTCATTTAAAATCACGCGAACAGAATTTAAATGAGGCTTGATTACAAAAAAAGATATAAAAAAAAGCAAATTTAAATACAAACGAAAAAGTCGGCAGCACTTGACCAATTGACTGAGTTTTGCGGGATTGATTGGGAATATTGGCGATGAATTGTGTCTGATCTGATTTGGGGAATTTGTATGCAAATAATTTGTATCGTTGATTGATTTTTATTGCCCTGAAATTAAGTTTCTGCCTCGGTGATTGTTGGCGAATCCCGCTGGCAGTTTGGCAGTTAATTTCCTCAACAAGTGCGAACTTCAACCTCAACCTTTGACACTCAACCCCTTCTCAAGGCGACGCGTGTCCTTGTCAATGCCGCGGGTGCAATGACAGCCGCCCACTTCCTGTGACCTTGACGCCCCAAAACCCACCTCCAGCCTTATGACGTTTCTATTATTATTGTGTGTTGGCTTTCGCTTTTATTTAGTCGATAACCGCCAGGCCACCCACGTGTATGTGGCCCCCACTTCTCACCTGTGTCGTAAATTTTCGCCAAAGTTTTATCAATAAATTGGATTTCAATGCAGGACCGTTGAACTAACTGCCCAAGTTGTGGCATTAATGCGCAATTGCAAAATTTTCTGAGTCCCACACAGCAGCAACAACAAGTAGTTAAAGCCACTACAATAACAAAGTAATTTTCAGTTGGCGGGGGAAAATTTTAAGTCTCGCCTGGCAGAAACATTTTGGCGCGTGCCACTCGCATTCCGCTCTTCGAAGAAGCCGCATGGCATCCACTATTTGGGCTCCCGACTAGGAGCTTAAACTAGCTGGCCGATAAGCCACTGTTGGTAGATATCAATGTGTTAACGTTATGTAACTTTTACGAGTTTCCATCTGTTTTGTGAACTATAATCACCAAATGTTTACACAACGTTTTCATTCTGGCATTGCAAAATATATAAAACCAGCGAGATACATATGTGATTTTAACGTTGTGATTCGACAAGCAAATAAATGTTTTGATAAGAAAAAAAGGAATGTTAAGTACATTTATTAGATTTTTCAAAGAGATAAAAGTCTGAACACTTAAAATTTGACTTATCAGTGGTGTGTTTGCAACATTTTTGTGACTTTCTTTTTTGGGCGTACTTTTTTTTTAGTTATTTGAGATGTCTCAATTGTGTTTTGATTTTGAATAAATTTGTTTATATGATTGGGTTTTTATAAACTTTAAATTTCGCTCTTACGATTAATATAAAGACATATCAGTCAACTTCAAAGTGTGTTTAACTAATATTATTAATCTAAAATAGCAATTTGTAGTAAAAGTTTTAACTAAATCAAGTGATCTACATCCCCCCGCCATACCAGAAGAACTCTTTGTTTTTTCCAAACAACAAATGCAGCGAAATCTCCCATTTATGGCGATCTTGGGGCACCTGAAACCAGTCGGTTGTTTGGGCTGCTCGCTGCCCCATATTTGGAGGTGTCGATCCACCAACGAACGATCTTGAACTTCCGCTTTGGTTGGCTGGCTATTTTGGTTATGCAATGGGTAAATGGCTTTTGTAAGTGCCTGCGATCGTTTCGGATCGGTTCAGCATTAATGAGTGTGGGATGGTAACAAGGGGCTGACAGTAGAACCCCATAAACGATTTTTAATCAGATAGAACCCAGAGTTGGTTTTGTTTTTGGCTAATCTCTAACCGACTTTTCCGTTCAATTCCAGATCGAAATAAGCGCGCAAATTGACAACTGACTAGCTGGCGGATATATAATGATCGTGGCAGATCGTGCTGGGCAGTAAACCGCAACGAGAGTCAGAGTAATAACACTATTTGAAGGAGTGCAAGTTAGAAAACAAGTTGGGCGGAAAGATGGCGCGTCACATTATGGCCGTTTGTGTGGTGTGCCTGCTCTGCGCGCACCGCCTGCACTGCCAGGATCACATCGAAAGCCTCCTTGGTCCGGCGCTGGGGATGACCCACAGCCAGGAGCAGCTCAACGCCCGCGTCTATACGAACCTGAGTCCCTCCAGTGAAACCACCGATCGGCGGCAGCAGCGTTCCGTTGCTGGCGACGACGACACCCCCAACTACAGCACCAGCCCGCCATCGAGGAGACAAAAGCGCCATGCTGGGCACGACAACTCCGAGTCCCGCGTCCCGCAGATCACCCAGTACTATCTCGAGAAGCTGATGGTCCAGAACGAGCTGATGAACAGCAGCGGATTCGAGGGCCTGGTCCAGCAGCTCAGCCTCCACTCGTTGGCCAGTGGGGCTAGTGGAGAAACTGTAAGTTTAATCGAGAATGTCTTAGTTCCTTTTTATTGTTGGCTCTCTATTTATACCCTTTTTGTTCTTCCTTTTTTAGTGCGTGCCCGCTAGTCGGTTAGTGCATCATGTCCAGCCTCACGATCATCACCACGACCATGACAAGGATGAGGAGCACAATCAGCTGCAGCTTAACAACTGCACGCTGAGCCAAAATGGCAGCAACACGAACGTTATATGCGCACCCCTGCAAAACAACCACACAAACCATCCCAGTGAGGAGGTCAAGAACTTTACGCTTAGTGAAAAGGACATGCTGCACCTGTGTCCGATTCTCCTGTACGAGCTAAAATCCCAGAGCGGAGGCTGCATAGAGCCGTCAGTCCTATCGGACATCGATAGCACGGAAAAGCTGCTGGAGGCAGCGAAAGACAAGGATATCTTCTACGGTGGGTTTAAGAACTCTGCACTTTATTGTCATTTACTTAATTATTTATTTGTTTCTTTTTTTCAGTGTGGGTCTATGCCTTTATTTCAGTGTTTGCCTGCGGCATCCTTGGTTTAGTTGGAGTGGCCATCATACCGTTTATGGGTTCGCGGTACTACAAATACATCATCCAGTATCTGGTGTCGCTGGCCGTGGGTACGATGACCGGCGATGCCCTGTTGCACTTGCTGCCCCATGTGAGTAGAGATAATAACTTTGGTATTTTCCCAAGCTTTGACTAATGTTAATTTCTCGATCGACAGTCACTGGCTGGCCAGGATGAACGGGGCATGATCATGAAGGGGCTGGGCTGTCTGGCTGGCATCATCTTCTTCTACGTGACAGAGCATGCACTGACCATGATCTCCGAGTGGCGCAAGAGCGTGGAGAAGAAGGAGACAAAGAAGCCTTCGCGGGCTAAGGTGATGCGGGATCCCGACTCCTCGGTGAACAACTCGGTGGCCGGCGACAAGATATGCAAGCAGAAGTACAGCTCCTATCCGTACTGCTACGACGAGATAACCATGAACAACAAGCAGAGCGAGTGGATGCACCTGCCCGGCGATGGAGTGAACTCTGCAGCAGGCGCTGGCGGCGATGCTGCCTCCGCTTCGGAGGTGCGGAACGGTGTGGGCGATCATGATGGCTCCAGTGACATGGCCGCCGCTGCCGAGTCCTTGCTCTCTACGCTGCACACGAACTGCGTGGAAATTAACCACCATAATCACAATCATAAGCACAACAGCCACCAGCAGAGTCAAGAGGGTCAGGACAACAACACCATTGTCACCGATCTGGACGGAAATGCAGTGTATGCCTCCAACAGTGCGAAGGAGAAGGACAGCCGGACAGATCATGTGACCGTGATCCTGCGGGAGCACGAGTCCTCGCATCACGGCCACAGCCATCGACACGGTCATGTGCACTCTCCCCCGGAGACGCTGAGCGCCGTGGCCTGGATGATCATCATGGGCGACGGGCTGCACAACTTCACCGACGGCATGGCCATCGGGGCGGCCTTTGCGGAGAACATTGCCGGAGGCTTCTCCACCTCGCTGGCAGTCTTCTGTCACGAGCTGCCGCACGAGCTGGGCGACTTTGCCATTTTGATGAAGGCGGGCATGTCGGTGAAGTCGGCCGTCTACTACAACCTGTTGACGGGTGTCCTGAGCTTTATTGGCATGATCTTCGGCATTGTGTTCGGCCAGTCGCAGGATGTGGCCCAGTGGATGTTCGCCGTGGCAGCAGGTCTCTTCATCTACATTGCACTAGTCGATATGGTGGGTAGTTTAATCTTGGCTCTGCCCATATTTACTGATTTATGGTTTGCTCCTCTTTTGCAGATGCCAGAGATCTCAGCCTCTCACAAGTCGCTGGGCCAGTTCCTGCTTCAGATACTCGGCATGATGAGCGGAGTGGGGATAATGCTAGTGATTGCCCTTTACGAGGGCGATCTGATGAGCGCATTCGGCACGGCGGGAGCAGCACCTCACCAGCATGCGCATTAATCACACAACTGAAATTGTAACCAACAGCAGCGAATCTTGTAGCGTATTATGTGAATTGCAGCGAATCTTGTGTATTAACTGCATTTTTCCGCCAGGCCTATAGGACCTCTTGAATTATTATTTTTTGTATAATTTGATTAGATTGTTGTTTACCTCAGCCCACAGAGTTACACCCACACACACTCACCCACAGACACAGCCGGTTGGCTCTTATCAAAAGCATTTGTTATCCAGTTTATGAAACACACAGCCACACAACACACCAACACACAAGCGACGCTATTCAGCAACTCGTTTTATTTTCGTTCCTAATTTTGCTTCTGAACTGCGTTCGAATCGATTCACACCCGATTAAATGTAGATGTCTTGAAATTGCCTAGGTTAGAAAGTGATCTTGAATTTAGAAGAAACCAATTGAAAAGCATACCGAGAAGTTGCTCTTAACCAACAAACGAGAGATAAAAATAACAGAAAATGGAATGGGTACCGGATATCGAAGCTCTGGCCCAAGATCCACTTATTACTGATCTTATACACTGAAAGCAAAACCTAACAATTACGATATATATTGTAGAATACATACAGTTTTTGTATTTTGTAGTCTAGGGTGCGCACGTTTACTTTACGCGAGTTTAACATTCTAAACCCAGAATTAAGAGATGTCCACTGTTATGATTTCTGACAGTACTTAACGACTCCAACGCATATATTTTCCACTTTAGGGAATACACAAAAACCATTTAAGCTTAATTTATTATCGTATTTGTAATGAATTGAAAAGATTATTGAAATGCACGCTCATGCATAATTTAATTATTCGCTACCCCGTGGCACCTTCGTTTAATTATGATTTTGTAATAAACCAAGCTAAAACAAAACAATTTTCTTTGTTCTTATTGTTTTGAATTATTTGATTTTTTTATTGCGCACACAACTAACACGAAAGTGATTGTGATTCAAAATGAGTAACTAACATTTGTAAAATGATGCGACTGGAGGCACGAACGCTCTTAGTGACTATCCCACACACTCTGACACTCGGATCTGCACACGAAGCTATCACTTAAACTGAGCAACTAACAATATTTTTAAAGCCCACACTATGTGCTACTGAGGCAGTAAAACCTATTATAATTCTAGCTGTAAGCTCTACGACAACAACAAACAGGAAACTAAAAACAAAGAATAAAGAAGTAAACATATACACACTGTGCTAAAGGAACTTTGGAGAAATGGATGTAATACTACTTACTTTGGTGATATCACGCAAAAGGCAATTGAAACAACTAACGAAATAATTTTACAATAATGTATTGATAAACATGTATGTATGTAAGTCGTGTAAGTGTGCACCAGCACATGCGAATGGCGCGTATTTTGCTACATTTTTGTTTATTTTGTAACGGAACGTAAACACTTTAAATTTTCAAAATAAATGTTTTTCCACCTCAACATCATAAAGATAGCAAGAGAGTTTGAATTGGGCGGGCTAAATCGTTTTCGATTACACTGGTTTTATTGTGTTACGGTCAGACTTTTTAACTGGTTTAAAACGTATAAGCAAATTATTTATTTTGTTTAACAATAATAATATATATATATTATATATGGTATTATATTATATTATTTATAATATTCAAAAACAATGGGATAAAAAATGTAAAAAAACTCTACTTCGATTGAAAAAAAAACATAAAATTTGCAATTCAACCAGATATTAAATTTGTATTTTTCAATGAAGTAATACGTTGCGGAATAATAAAAAGCCCCCAACACAAAACTTCAACTATTAAAAATAGTTCATAAATGCAAATTTAAAAATTAATAATAGTGCCCCTAACGTTGTCAATTTTTAGGACGTTTCCGCGAGCGCTAGCTTCGGTCACACTGCCGCCCCAGTGCCGCTGTCAAACTGTCAAAATAAAACTGTAAGATGCTGCCAACATTTTGCAAATTCCTGGCCATTTTCTGCATCCTGGCGTGGCAGAGCGATGCGACCGGCAACCTGACTCCCGGGGCCGTCGGCGTGCACCGGCGCTTCGAGTACAAGTACTCGTTCAAGCCGCCCTACCTGGCCCAAAAAGACGGCACCGTGCCGTTTTGGGAGTACGGGGGAAGTAAGTAGAGACGAGACGCAGCTCCACGTCAGTTGTTTTGGCCCACTTGCCAGTGTGTGCGAGCGGGACGGAGCGAGGCGGCGACCCAGCAGCAAAGTGTACACGCAGGCACTTTGTTTGGGTTTAAATTTAGCCACGATTTCGTGTTACTAAACCCACAACTTGTTGCTCCTTGTTGCAGATGCCATCGCCAGTTCGGAAAGTGTGCGCGTGGCTCCATCGCTGCGTTCCCAGAAGGGAGCCATCTGGACAAAGTCGCAGACGAACTTCGACTGGTGGGACGTGGAGATTGTGTTCCGGGTGACGGGACGTGGCCGCATTGGAGCCGATGGTTTGGCCTTCTGGTACACCACCGAGAAGGGCGACTACAATGGTCCAGTTTTCGGGTCCTCGGACCGCTGGAACGGTCTGGCCATTATGTTTGACTCCTTCGACAACGACAACAAGCACAACAATCCGTACATCAGCGCCGTGCTGAACGATGGAACAAAATTGTACGACCATGCCAACGATGGAACCACCCAGCTGCTCAGCGGTTGTCTAAGGGACTTCCGTAACAAGCCCTTCCCCACGCGGGCGCGCGTCGAGTATTACAACAACGTGCTTACCGTGCTTATCCACAACGGAATGACCAACAACAACGATGACTACGAGCTGTGCTTGCGTGCGGATGGCGTGAATCTGCCAAAGAACGGTTACTTTGGCATCTCGGCCGCCACGGGCGGACTGGCCGATGACCACGACGTGTTCCACTTCCTTACGACGTCGTTGCATGCAGCAGGACAGCTGCAGGAGCCCCAAAAGGTGGACAACCAGGAAAAGCTGACGCAGGAGTACAAGGAGTACCAGGACAAGCTGGAAAAGCAGAAGCAGGAGTACAAGAAGGAGCACCCTGATGAGGTGAGTGCCACGCAGGCAGTTGATTAAGTGGCTTATCTGTTTTCACTGATAATAACATTTGGTTAATCCCACAGCACAAAGACGAAGAGGACTGGGAAGAGTTCTACGAGTCGGAGAACCAGCGGGAGCTGCGTCAAATCTGGCAGGGTCAGAGCCAGATCGCCGATCATCTGCGCGAGCTGTCCCGCAAGGTGGACGAGATCATCGGCCGCCAGGAGACCACGCTGTCGCTGGTCTCGCGCAACGCTGGACAGGCTCTGCCTCCGCCTGCTGCTGGAGGAGTGCAGCAGCCACCGTTGCCCGTTGGAGCAGTCAGCAGGACCGACGTTGATCTTCTGCTCACTAATCAGAACGTGCTGCTGAGCTCCATTCGCGAGATACGCCAGCTGGTGGGCGATATCAATGTGCGCACTGATAACATTCAAACGAATCAGAAGCACGCGCCCACAGCTCAAATCCAGTCCACCGGCTACGATGTGCAAACGCTCATAGCCGAGATGCGCGATGGCATGAACCAGGTCAAGCAGGGCATCTCCCACGTGGGCCAGAAGTAAGGAACATTTTTAAAACTACTTTTAAAACCTAATTTCTTAGACGAGTTGTCATCTTAATCAGCATGTTTTCGAAATTCCTTGACGTGTACTTGTACTAAATGAACGTTGTCAGCTGCTCTTTTATATTTTTAGAACAGTTTCCCTATTGTTTTTCCCTGTGCTTTGATCAGAGTTTAAAAAAAGTCTTACCCTTCGAGTTAGTAATATGTTGAGCTAGTAAAGGGTTTTAAGGAAAGGTAATGGTACGCAAAATTGGTTTTAAATCTAAATTTTAAATATTAAATGCTTAAATGATGAAAATTTTTAGCATTTGGCAAAACTTACCATATTCAAAAAAAAAATTAATTCAATTAAAAATAAAATAATTTAAATTATTTTTGAGGGAAAACAGTCTAAAGACTTGAAAATGTAAAGTATATAAGCATGTTTCGTAAAGAGTTTTTTGTGCTGTTTTTATAAGAAAAGATAAAAAATCTGCGGAACAGGTCTTGTTTTTTCTTTAATTATTACATATGATGTGTCTTTTTTACTTAATATTCGATTTCCTTATTTTACAGACTGGGAGCGCCACAGGGAGCAGCGCAGGTTGCCAATTGTCCCACGGGAAGCTGCGTGGGCGTCACTTTGTTCCTAAGCGTAACCGTTGTGCAGTTGCTGCTAGTCTTTATCTACAACATCTTCAAGTGAGTAGTTAAAATCTTCTTCTAAGTATGCCTCAACTAAAAAAAAAATAACATTATTTCTTGTTGCAGGAACCGCAGTGAAGCACAAGCGAAAAAGTTCTATTAGGCAAAATCGCGTCACCTTGGGATCGTAACGATTAACAAAAACACAAGCATACACCACACAGAACACAAGGAAATACATTCACACACCTGACTAGGCAGCAACTAAACTTAGTTAAAATGAAAGATTTAAGACTTCTGGGTGGAGTTCTCTACCAATACGTGTAATTGATTTTTATAGAAGTCTGTTTCATCAGTCAGGTCCCGAATATAAATTCAAGTCGTTACTTAATCGAAGAAAGAACAAGAAATTTGAACAATGAAAAAGCCTCATGACAATGCCACGCAATACAAAACGAAGAAACCGTCGAAGAAGCCCCAAGACAAACTTCCATCTAGTAATAGCCAGCTAAAGATGTTTTTATTTGTTTAGCAAGTCAAGTCGAAAGTGTCACTCCATTCTCAACTCTGCATATCATGTATGCAGGCATTTCTATAAAACAAAGGAAAACCAATCCACAAAAAACCATAAAAATCGCAAAAACTATAAAAATATGAAAATTCCATAAATATAGCTAATTTCTATAATATCGTGTATACTTTAGAGTTGAGTGGAGTCCCTGGCCTCGGCTCCCATTAAACTGAATTGGCAACAGAAATCTTTCTTTCCATTTTCATGCGCTGTAGAGTCAACAAAGCGAGTTAGCCAGCTTTTTTGTTATTTAGCCAGAAAGTGAATTTATGTAATAATTATGATGAACTGTCTCACTTAGTTTTTGTTTAGTTTGCATGCCACTGGTGCGATGCAAGGAAGTTTTCTACTGAATAATCTTAATATACATACTGATAAATTATAAAACAATTGAAGTGAAGTGTGTTTTTATATATGTTGTCCATTCCAGACTCGATAGAAATGTTTAAAGTGAAAATAAAAATCAATTTATAGAAAAATGTCAAACTTTATCGCTTTATTATGCTTTTTGATTTTATTTGTATTCTCCCCCGACTGCGAACTTATTTTCGCTGATATCGACAGAGGAAAAACTTATTTCTTCAAAAGTCCTCGTAAGCATAAAATAGAATCCCTGTCAGTTTCTCCCTCCCATCGATGACAATGCGGCAAAAATGGCGCCACTTGGTCGCCACATTTCGTGGAGCTGGGTTGGGTTGGGTTCTGGTGAACTTTGGCCATAAAATGTAACTGCCATTGGTGGCATTGTGGGCAGGTCCTCTGTGGTTTGGGTTCCCATGCCACCGCCCAACAAAAAATCCCAGGAAAACCCAGCCAAAGATAAATGGACAGAAGCCAACGGCAGTCGCGGGCCATGTTATAAATTCACTCCGGGATCGGAGAAGGGGTATATGTGGGGTATCTAGTGTGTGGTTGGATGGTAGCTCGCCTTATGTAAATCCGAGTCTTATGTACCTCCAGTGCGCAGGACTAGCCGAGCACCAGCGCTAAAAGGGATTGGAAGGGGGACTTGAACGGCTATTAACTTTTTATAACAGCCAATCGGCATGAGGCCCGCAAACACAGAAAATGGTTTCATTCTGAGTGGGATTTCACAGCGGGGATGAGGCTGATGCACTGTTACAAAACAAAGTCTATAGTATACAATTTATACGTGCAACTCAAATTGAATTTGATATTAACTTGGTTTAGTCATCGTTTAAAAATATTATTGGCCTGTAAACTTTATTTTCATTCATAAAGTTTAGTGAGTGTTTAAAATAGCGTTGGTATGACAAATGGAAATTGATGTAACAAAAAGTTAATCCAAAAAATTTAGTTTTAATAAACCTTTTAAACTGTCACTTTAAATCAAAAGCATGTATTTATTAACAGTTTAAAATAACTATTTTTTCTAAATAAATATTATAAAAAGAAGAGAATTTGACTTAAAATTGATAACTTAAAGAGGGTACACAGTTTTTTTCTTAATATTTGTTTGCTTTATGATTAAAACAAAGTATTGTAATAAAGAATTAAACTTTAAATACCATTTTTCATAGAAATTAATGTATAGTTATAGTTTTCCTTGCGAAAATCGTAGTTGTAAATATATTAAAACACAATTGGTAGAAACAAAGGTCTTTCTTTGCCTTACAGATTTAATTGACATTAAACACTTTAGTTTAAAGACCTCAAGCAGTGTTTTATCCAATCCATTTTATGAACTCGATCGTTTCACCCCGAATTAGATCAATAAACTCAAATTTTAAAAGGATGACAAAACTTTAATAATCCATATTGCATATTAACACATCTGTGGAATTTCAGAGCTCACCACAATCCATTAGTAAATGAAATTCATAAATCCCATCCCAACTGCCAGCTTCCTCATTCCCATCCTCCAGAAATTTGCGAACCAACAACGAGGACGACAGTTTGCAACATTTGCCAAACATTTGCGAAAAAAGGGGGATATAAAATCAAAGTCAAAGTAGTTACGATGTAACGGGGTGGATCTGGTTGCGATATATGTATGTAGCTCTGGCTGTTGACAAATCCTCCGCCCATGTCCTGGAAATCCTTGCGAGGAGGAGCAGCGGCAGCGTGACAAATGTTGCGCAAACAAATGGATTACATTGCTACGAGTATTCCCGCAAGCTACCCAAATGCCTCACAATGAATCATAAATTTCCATAACTGTCATCCGATCTGGGCAGATTTCTTCTCCTCGTCAGTTTAGTTACTAGTCAAAGAAAGCAAATTGGCCGTCACCGGATTACGAACTTTGTTGCTAATCCGAAAATTGAATTTTGCCTCGTAATTTGCTAATGACCCGAACAAAGCTTAAGTGCTAAGTTGAAATAAATACCCTATTAATTAAATTTTAAGTCCTTTTAAAGATAATTTAATTTAAATTTTAAAACTCTGTAAATTTAAAAAACATTTTTAAAAATATCAATTTGTTTAATTCAAATTTTTAATAATCCTTTTTTATACTTAAGCTAAGTAGTTTCCGATGAGGAATTGGCATTTTTTAACGTATAGCTTCAGAAATCATTATTTATTCAGATATTTAATTTAATTTAATTTTAAAGTTAAAAAACGCAAAAATAATCAATTCGTTAAATTTAAAACTTTAATATTCCTTCATTAAACATATTAAACATATTAAAAATTTCCACTGAGCTAATTGAAGCTTACAAATCAATGTTCTTTAAAGTTTTCTTTAGTTTAAGAGCTCATTATTAAATTCAGCTGTTATTTAATATTGCGATGTTTTTTGGTGAATGTTTTGTTTTTCATTCATGGACTTCTTTAAAAAGTGTTATTCTTGAAACTCTTGATTATGTTGTTTTGATGAACACAAAAATTTTTACGCACTTGTATACACAAATCCTTGCAGATGGCGAGATTTTCAAAATTTTTAGATATTTGGGTAGATGTTTTCAATACAAAAAACATTTATAAGGGCCACTTTTCTCTAGCATTAAAAAGTGGACACGACAGAGTTTAGCAGTTTGTGGGCTAGCTAAACTCAGCTAAACTCAGCTAAACTCAGCAAGACTCAGCTAAACTCAGCTAAAACTCAGCTAAACTCAGCTAAACTCACCTAAACTCAGCAAAACTCAGGTAAACAGTTCCATTCAATTTCAGCCAGTTCCATTCAATTTCAGCCAGTTCCATCCAGTTTCACCCAGTTCCATCCAATTTCAGCTAGTTCCATCCAATTTCAGCAAGTTACATCCAATTTCAGCAAGTTAGCTCAGTTAGCTCAGTTAGCTCAGTTAGCTCAGTTAGCTCAGTTCCATCCAATTTCTGCAAGTTACATCCAATTTCAGCAAGTTACATCCAATTTCAGCCAGTTACATCCAGTTTCAGCAAGTTAGCTCAGTAAGCTCAGTTAGCACAGTTAGCACAGTTAGCACAGTTAGCACAGTTAGCACAGTTAGCACAGTTAGCACAGTTAGCACAGTTAGCACAGTTAGCACAGTTAGCACAGTTAGCACAGTTAGCACAGTTAGCACAGTTAGCACAGTTAGCACAGTTAGCACAGTTAGCACAGTTAGCTCAGTTAGCACAGTTAGCACAGTTAGCACAGTTAGCACAGTTAGCACAGTTAGCACAGTTAGCACAGTTAGCACAGTTAGCACAGTTAGCTCAGTTAGCTCAGTTAGCTCAGTTAGCTCAGTTAGCTCAGTTAGCTCAGTTAGCTCAGTTCCATCCAATTTCTGCAAGTTACATCCAATTTCAGCAAGTTACATCCAATTTCAGCAAGTTAAATCCAATTTCAGCAAGTTCCATCCAGTTTCAGCTAGTTCCATCCAATTTCAGCAAGTTACATCCAATTTCAGCAAGTTCCATCCAGTTTCACCCAGTTCCATCCAATTTCAGCCAGTTCCATCCAAGTTACATCCAATTTCAGCAAGTTCCATCCAGTTTCAGCAAGTTACATCCAATTTCAGCAAGTTACATCCAATTTCAGCAAGTTAAATCCAATTTCAGCAAGTTCCATCCAATTTCAGCAAGTTACATCCAATTTCAGCAAGTTACGTCCAGTTTCAGCCAGTTCCATCCAATTTCAGCCAGTTCCATCCAGTTTCACCCAGTTACATCCAATTTCAGCCAGTTACATCCAATTTCAGCATGTTACATCCAATTTCAGCAAGTTACATCCA